>JABUQX010077420.1:22500-30723 GCA_015478945.1 Trachelipus rathkii | reverse complement strand
GTGAAAATCAGATTCAGAATCTGAGATCAGCACTCCAAATTTAAGTTAGAGCACCTATTTTTATATTTGTCTAAAGTATTTTATATGCAAATGTTATTTAAGAATTTTTGCACTAGCTTCAATTTTTATTTAGGGTTTTTACATTTGGCTTCTCAATGATCTAAATAAGCTACATTTACTCCCAGATTTTTTTTTTTCCTTCTCAGCTCCGTTAGTGATCATAGCTTTAATTTTTAAAGAACCAATGTAATTTTCATTTGAATCGATTGGTGTTTTAAAATGGGAAATTTTGAATTTCCTCTCGGATTTTCCCCAATGGTTCCCGTAGGAAATTCAAAAGGACCACTTTTAACCTAATATAATACTTATGGTACTGACAGAAAATATTCCTTAGGATATATATATATATATATATATTTAATATATAAATATAATAATAGTAAATAAAGTATATATAAATTTAATTATTTTTTAAAAAAATTAAAAAATATTATATATTATATATATATATATATAATATCATTTCAGTAGTACGTATGTTAGTAGTAGGGCGCGAAATTGAAAGAAAAATTTAGAATAATTTTTTAAGATAGGATCTTCTTTAATTTAGTGTTGTGCACATTGAAATCCCCTAAATATTAATTTGTGCTTTAAAAAAGTTAATTTTTTTTTATTGCGTACTAAATTTTTATCGATTATTATTAAACTGAAAAGAAAAATATTCAAAATTAATTTTAAATTCATTATTTGGTGAAGCAACTTTTTATTATTTTATAGTTGGATTGACCTAATTATTAGGATTTAAATACTTACAAGTAAAACTTTTTAACTATTTTTAATAATAGCTTCTAAATCGATTTTAGCTGTCTTTAATATAAATAATAAGCTTATTAGATTGCTGAATAATTTATTCGTTGAGCGAGGTAAGTAAGTTGTTCTAAAATTTTAATAGAAAGTTTTTAATAATTGCCCGTGAAATTTGTTGAAAGCGAGTGACTACAAGAGGCTGGGAACCCTCCTAGTCATTTGGTTTTCTTCCCAAGAACAGGTGCAGTGAAGAGAAAAAACAAAACAAAACGGATACCAAAACAGATTCAGAAACAAAGATGAAAGTGGAAAATAAGAGACAAATCTTTAAAATTGCTTGTTTGAATGTTAGAGGGGTAAATGCTGAGGGTAAGAGAGAAGAGGTTGGGCTGGTTTGCAAGGAAAGGGGAATAGATATTTGTGCTTTAAGTGAAACAAAGCTAAAAGGCAAAAAGGAGGAATGACTTGGAAGCTATTGGGACTAGTTTCAGGGGTGAGTGAGAGGGTCAGAGCTAGAGAAGGTGTAGCGATAATTATGAAAGAAGAATTATGGGAATATGTGAAAGAAAGTAAATTTATTAGTTCAAGATTAATGTGGGTAAAAATGAAACTGAGAAATGAAAGCTGGATATTTGTAAGTGCATATGCCCCAGTAAATGATAGTGCTGAGAAGTTAATGAAGGTTTTTTACGAACTAAAAGATTGTTTGGGTAGTTTTAACAGGAATGATAAAGTATGCTTGTTAGGCAATTTAAAAGCAAGGGTGGGCGATGTACAAGTACAAGGAATTTTACGCCCTTTTGGAGTACAAGGCGAAAACCAAAATGGGAATTTTTTTTTTATAATAATGCGCTGCTAAAAAGATTGTAATAGGAAATACATAGTTTAATAAGAGGAACATACATAAATATACATACACACATAAATATAAATGACAGGCTTTTTTGCTCTCCTTGATTATGCACGTGTAAGTCAAATGGAAAAGAAAGACTGTTGAATGTGAACGTCTTAAGGTGTGAGGCAGGGGGTATATCTGATAACTATTTATTAGAAGCAAATATAAAGGTGAAAGGAGGGTGGAAGAAAATATTGGAAAAAGAATGAAAAGGATTTTGAGAAATTAAAAAATGAAGAATATTCAAAAGAATACGAAATTTTTTTAGCAGAAAAATGGGGAATAGTGAAAGAAAGAGAGGAGGAAGGAGTTCGCGAGGAATGGAATACTTTTAGAGAACAATACTGATGACTGCAAGGGAAGTTTGTGGTGTGAAAAAGATTGGGTGAAAGAGTAAAAGAAAAGGTAGCGAATGATGTTCTGAAGAATTAGATGTTATTATTAAAAGGAAAAAGGACGTTTTTGTAAAGCATTTAGCTATGAATGGTAAAGCTACATGGAAGGAATACTAGAGAGTGAGAACATGGTTAAAATAAAAGTGAAAGCTGCAAAGAGAAGGGAAGACGAACGGTGGAGTGAAAAGACTGCTGCCAATTATCAGGAGAGGAGTAAACTTTTTTGGAAGGAGATTAACAAGATTCGGTTAAAGATAGAAGACGTCCTAACCGGAGTAAAGGCTTTGGATGGGAATGTAGTTCAGGATGATAAAGAGGTGAAGGAAAGATGGAGAAAATATTTTAATGAATTTCTAAATGCTGAAAGAGTAGATGAGGAGGAAGTAAGAATACAAATTAGAGTAAGACAAAATATTACGGTGGAATAGTTTAAAAATTAAAATAAAGGATGAAATAGTGAATGCTTTGAAGAAGTCAAAAGGAGGATTTCTTCTGGGTTGGATGCTATACAAGTAGAAATGTTGAAAAAGGGAGGTAACATTGTCGTGGAGTGGCTGATGAGATTATTCAGTGTTTGCTGAGAAATGTGATACGTTTCACAAGATTTTCAAGAATTCTGTCTTGTGCCAATTAATAAGGGTAAGGGGGACAAAAAGGAATTTTCTAATTATAGAGGGATAAGTTTATTGAGTGTTGTAATTAAAATATATGGATGAACTTTAATAGGAAAATTTAAAAGTATTACAGATAAACAAATTGGAGAGGAACAATCTGGTTTTAGGGATGGTCGATGATGTGTGTATCAGGTATTTACCTTGAAAATGCTGGCAGACAAATTTTTAGAAAAGAAGAAGGACGTTTTTACATGCTTCCTTGATTTGGAAAAGGCATAAGATAGAGTGCAAAGAGGGAAGTTGTGGAGAACATTAGAAAGTTGTGGAATAAATGGTTTGTTATTAAAGGCGATTGAAGCATTTTGCACCAACAGTAGAGGATGTGTTATTATTAGCAGGAAGGAAAGAGAGTGGTTTTAAGTAGGAGTGGGTCTGAGACAAGGTTGTGTTATGTCTCTATGGTTATTTAATATCTTTATAGATAGTGTAATTAAGGATATGGATAGAACTGGGAAAGATAGTGTAGTTAAGGATATGGATAGAACTGGAAAAGGAGCTGATATGAGTCTGAATGAGGGTTATTGGGAAATAAGCGTCTTACTGTGTCTGCTGACGATTCTGTTTTGGTTGCCGATACAACAAAAAAAATTAGGTGATTTAGTGCTGAAGTTTGAACAAGTGTGCCAAGGAAAATGGTTAAAAATAATCCTGCTAAAAGTAAAGGGATGAAAATATGTACAAAGCCCAAAGGAGACGATTCTCAATCTGGATTGGATATCATAAAGGTGAATGGGAAAAGCTTACCAGAGATTACATTTATTAGATATTTAGGAATGGATATTGGGGCTTTTGGAGGAATGAAAAAGTGATTTACCATAGTGTTGCTGAGGGTGAAAGAGTATCAAATGGCTTTAGAGAATTATAAAAAAAGGGAAATTTAACAAGGAAGGTAAAAATGAAATTGTTTAAGTGTATTTGTTCCAACTGTTCTGTATGGATGTGAAACGTGGGCATTAAACTCTAAAATGAAAAAAAAGAATTGAGGTTTCAGAAATGAAAGGTTTACGAGATATTGTTGAATAGGATAATAGATAGAATTAGAGGATATGTGCCTATAGGAGAAATGTCTGATAGAAAGAGCAAATCAAAGGGGTATTAAGATGGTATAGTCACGAACTTAGGTGAATGATAATAGATTGACTAAGAAGGTTTTTAGGTCCGAAGTGGTATCCAATAGGGGAAGGGAAAAGCTCAAATGGAGGTGGGTTGATGGAGTAAAGAAGCTATTAAAAGCAAAGGAATTAGTATGGATGGAGGAAATAGGTAACGCGTGATAAGGATCATTTAAAGGAATAGTTTCATGGAAGTTCTTGTCTACAGTTTGCAATAAATTGAACCAACCTGGAACTTAGCAAATACGCCAACGGCATTTCCCTTTTTGCAACAGACACCGCTCCGCACATAAATGGGAGAAAGTGATGAGTTATAATACAAATATATATAGCTGGATTATATATATATATATATATATATATATATATATATACTATATATATATATATATATATATATATATATATAATATATATATATATAGATATATTAAATATATATATATAAAATATATAAATATATATATATATATATATATATATATAATATATATATATATATACTATATATAATATTATATATAATATATATATATAATATATATATATTACTATATATTATATATATATATATATAAAAAATATATAATATATATATATATATATATATATATATATTATATATATATATATATAATATATAATATATATATATTATAATATATATAATATATATATATATATATATATATATATATATTTAATCTTATAAGGGGGCTATTTTACAATTATCAATTTCTCCGATTGGGAAAAGCCTCTATTGACCTAAATTTGGCCTCCATTGGGAAATAAATAATTTTCCATTGGTCATCTAGATCTCGGGAAAATTCCCATCGGACCATTGTTTTCGCTGGCTTGTGAATCAATTCCCTAAGATATCGAGGATGTGAGAAGAAGATATAACATGCTTTCAATTTTCTCCTAAAACGCGTTTTGCCTATAACGCATGATATCATAGGTACATTAGAAGTTGCGAATAATATGAAAGTGTTATTGGTATTTGTGTGTAGGTGTGATGTGTGTGTTTTTGTTAGGGGGTTAACTATATAATAATATATATATATATTAAATTTATTTCCAATATAACTTAATTCATTAATATTTCACTAAAATTTATACTTATACAGCATTTTTTTAATTTTTAGACGAAAGATCTCAGCAGCAACTCTTAACTATCTGACCTTCACAAGAGGGATAGAGTGTTTTGAACAGGGTTGTGGAGTCGTTTCAAAAAATTTTCCGACTCCGACTCCGACTCCGACTCCACCCTCTGAAAATTACCGACTCCGACTCCGACTCCGACCTCCTGAAAATTTACCGACTCCGACTCTGACTCCGGCCTCCACTCTTTTCAAAATTGCCGACTTCGACTCCGACTCCGACTCCGACTCCGACTTCCGACTCCGACTCCGACTCCGACTCCGACTCATCCCTCTTTAAAGAATTAGTATATGGAAAAATTATATATATATATATAATAATATATATATTATTATATATATATATATATATTATAATATATATATATATATATAATATATATATTTATATATATATATATATATATATATAAATATATATAATAATATAATTATATTATATATATATATATATATATATATATTATATATATTATATATATATATATATATATATATATATATATATATATATATATATATATATATATATATATATATATATATATTTTTATAAATATATAAAAAAATTAAATATATATATTTTTTATATATATTTATATAAATATTATATACAGTAGATATATATACTATATATATATATATATATATATATATATATTATATATATATATGATATATATATATTAATATATATACATATATATATATATATATATATATATATATATATATATATATATATATGATATATATATATTATATATATATATATATATAAAAAAATATATATATATATATATATATATATATATATATATATATATAGGGTGTTTTGTAAACATACAGCAAAAATTCAAAATGTTATTCCCTGGATCATTCTAAGAATATTTTGTCCTTTGATGATTTTTGAAAACCCTCTTTGTTTCGGAGATACAGGGGGAACAAAGATGTCGACAATAAGAACGATTCCTGCTGATTTTCCTCCACGTATTGCATTCTGCCAATGGCTTTTGCACACATTGGTTCAAATCCCTCAATTACTGACGCTGATTCTTTTTACCGATGAAGCTAACTTCTCAAGAAATGCAATAAGGAATTTTCACAATAACCATGTGTGGGCTGAGGAAAATCCACATGAGGTACTTGAAGATCGTTTTCAACATCAGTTCTCGTTAAACGTTTGGGCTGGAATTGTGGGTGACTCGCTAATTGGACCGGTATTTCTACCAGGAAGACTTACCGGGGAGATGTATCGCAACTTTCTGGAACACACGCTACCTCAGTTTCTGGAGGATGTACCATTGGCAACAAGAAATGCAATGTGGTTTCTGCACGATGGTGCACCAGCGCATTTTTGTGTGCTTGCTCGTAGATTTCTAACGCTAACATACGGAGATCGCTGGATTGGTCGAGGTGGACCTCACCCATGGCCTGCTCGATCCCCGGACCTAAACCCCCTGGATTATTTCCTATGGGGCCATCTAAGGTCATTGGTTTACAATACTCCAGTGGAAACTGAGGATGACTTGCGAAATCGGATAATTGGTTGGTGTAACTCAATCAGAAACGACCCTGGTGTTTTTGAAAGAGTTCGGCAGTCAATGAGGAGAAGATTGGATTCGTGCATCCTAGCTGCAGGTGGTCATTTTCAACAGTTCTTGTAGATTAAGAAAGTTTACATGTAATGTTTGGTAATAAATGTTTGTTATTGTCGTAACTTTTATTCCCCCTGTATCTCCGAAACAAAGCGTGTTTTCAAAAATCATCAAAGGACAAAATATCCTTTATATATTTATATCCATAAACATAAAATATATATATATATATATATTAATATATATATAATATAATATATATATATAATATATATATATATATATATAATATATATTATATATAGTTATATATATATATATATATATATATATATATATATTATATATATATATACTATATATATATATATATATATATATATATATATATATATATATAAATATATATATATATATATAAATATATATATATATATAAATATTTTATATATATATATATAATTATAATTATTAATATATATTATATATATATATATATATTATATATATATATAATAATATATATATTATATATATATATATATATTATATATATATATATAATATATAATATATATATATATATAAATAGGGGTATGTTGGTTACCTTTGTTAATGATAGTAGTGAGACTGGGTCTTGAATAAGAGGTTACAGATCTAAAGTCAATGTATTCAGATGGATAATCTTAGGGGCATGTTGGGTGAGAGAAGAATTGATTAAATAAGGAATGAACGTATTAGAGTTGTGAGGTGTGAAGAAAGGAGTAAAAGAGAGATATAAATTGAAAGTACGTGAGATGGTTTGGTCATGTTGAAAGGATGGATGATAGTCGTTGGTTAAGCGGATGAGTATAGTGGTGAGTGTGTTGGAATCGACCCGACTGGGAGACCGAAGAAAAGTGGGATTAAGTCAGTTAAGAATGCCTGGAGGGGATAAATATGAGTTTGGCTGAGGCGAGAAGAAAGGTGCATAATAGGGAAAGTGAATGGCGGGGTTTTGAGATGGAGTATGGTTGTAGCCCCACCTGGGCCAAGGGATGAGCCCCTCAATGATGAGATGCCATAGCGTCGGTCGCGGTCCCATGAAGCTCTTAGGGTGGATTTTTCTGACTGCGACTTCTTCTCACTAAAAGGTAAGGCTGGGCTTTCTTTTCGACTTTCGTCATATTATTCTACTACTTTTATGTGTCCAGTGCATGCTATGCACTTTACCCCCAGTCTTGGGGAGAGAGGGTGGGTGATGATTGATATTATTATCGAATCAGAAAGTCACTATTTATATCAAAGTTCGTAGTATTACCTCCGATAGAGATTAGGAAACAAAGAACCAGTTAGAAGCCACATGGGCCTATCGAGACTGTCCCAGTCAACTAAATATTTATCAAATACATGCCCATGCAACATACACAACCTACACCACACCCTAAGGCCTGTCAATTTCCTAAACAAAGGTCAATATAATAAATACGCCAACTACTACCAAAAGCAAAAACTATAGCTAAGGATCATGCTAACCACAATACAAGCTTTAATAAGTTTATTGTGATACCGGTAGCTGCAACATGCAGTTTACTTTAATAAC
>JABUQX010077420.1:10000-12500 GCA_015478945.1 Trachelipus rathkii | reverse complement strand
ACATGAACGTTTGACTCGAACAAATTATTAACAAATTATCGCAATTAACTCGTCAATTTTTATTCAAATTGAGATGAAAAATAAAAGGAAAAAAAAATATCTTGAAATGTTGGACTTAAAGATTGGAATTGATTCCCACCTCAAAATATTAAACATATTATTCATTATTATATATATATTATATATTATATAATATATATATATATATATATATATATATATATATATATATATATATATATATATATATACTATATATATATATATATATATATATATATATATGTAATATATTTATAATAATATATATATAAATATATATATAATATATATATATAATATATATATTTAAATATATATAATATATAATATAATATATATATATATATATATAATATATATATATATATATATATATATATATATATATTATATATATATATATATATTTATATATATATATATATATATATATATATATATATATATATCCAGATTCGCGCACGCTCCCTCCAATGCGTTTAAAAACCCTTTTTCTAAAAACACAACTGGTATCCGCCGGTTAAACATCTTCGGGCTGCTCCACTCCAGTAAGAAACAAAACACTTATGCTGGCCCCCTCACATTAGAAGTAACTGTCAATGAAATCGCCGAAGAGAGCCAAAATGGCAGCATTTCCTTTTTGGGGCTGTTCAGGTGCCTCCCGGTTGCCATCGACAAGGTTCGCCTCTCATCACTGATTACTATCCTGCTTTCCGTCAAGGTTTTCGAATCTTGTGCCAAGAAGCTATGGAAGATTGTCAACGGGGACGAAATTAGAATATAAGCGAACATTGTTCAGTGTGTTTCTTCACACCGATGAAAGCGCTTACAAGAGGTTGATACTTGCACGCCTCCGTATTGGCCACACCAATATCACTCACAGTCACTATATGTCACGGGACCCTCCTCCCATCTGCAAATTTTGCCGTCGCCAACCCCGCAATCTGTTTCACATAATCTTCATTGCTTGTCCCCAACTGACCCAATTCGCAGTCGTCATTTTCCTACTTTGTGGTCCATAGAACCTTCTAAAAGATTGTCCCAAATCTTATCTGAATCTTCCCACCTTAGTAGTAACTCTGTTTTCTTGTATCTTTAAGAAGTGAATATCTTTACAATATATAATTCTGTTATGTAATATTAGGACTTTATAATGTATTATATTTATTGTTAGGATATAATTTTATTTATTTTTATTTTTTTTTGACTGAATATTCACTTCGCCATTCAAATTTTCCCTGACATTCAAAATATGTACATGCCAGGACCCACCCATGATGTTGATTTTTCAACTCAGTGTGGCCGCTTCCTTGTGAGCCATAGTGGGTCCTGTAATAGATATAAATATATATATATATATATTATATATATATATATATATACTATAATATATATTATATATATATATAAATAATTATATATATATATAATATATATTAAATATATACTTGTGATACTTTAAGTTTTTATTTTTCCTTTTATTTTTATTTTTTTATTTTTTTTTTTTTTTGATTTTTTAGCCCAAATTATTGGCACGAAAAAAATCAAATGATTTAAATCAATTGATTTTTTTACGTGAATTTTTTTTTTTTTTTTAAAATCATAATTATTTATAATTTTTTTTATTCTTTGAATTTTTAGGCAACTTTTTTTCCCTTTTTTGCTAAATTACTAATTAATCCTAATTATCACCTAATTAATGATAAGTATAATTCATCTATATAATAAGTATAAGTATATTTATATAAGTATATTATATTAATAATATAATTAATGCAATTATATTTCATCTATATAAAAAGTAAATTCATTCAGATGTAGTTTCAAATCATTTTTAATAATGAAATCAAAAAAAAATTACAGGACTCAGATATTATACAGTATATAAATAATTTTAAAATAACTTAATTAAACTAAATAAGAAATATATTTACTAAGCTTATTATTAATTAGGTAATAATTAGAATTATTTACTTAATTTATTAAAAAATAATAATTAAAAAGCAATTTGTGCCTAAAAAAAAAAAAAATTAAAAAAAAGAGAAATAAGATAAAAAAATAAAAAAAACAAAAAAAAAAGAATCCAACAATCAAAATTGATTTGTATATTAAAAACAATCAAAAAATCACCAACCTGGACACAAATTGCTTTTTTAAATTATTATTATTTTTTAAAATTAGTAATTAATCCTAATATTACCTAATTAATAAAAAGTTTAGTAAATATAATTGTAATGCTTATTAAAATTAATTTATTCTTTAAATATATTTAGGAATAAAAATATATAATTCCTTATCTAACCATATATATAACATATATATATTATATAATATATATATATATATATACTATATATATATATATATATATATTAATATATATATATATTATATATTTATATATACTGTATAATATATTACTGTATAATAATCTGAGCGCTCTAATTTTTATTTGTTT
>JABUQX010077420.1:0-5000 GCA_015478945.1 Trachelipus rathkii | reverse complement strand
CCAAGATGGTATTATATATTAGCCACGTCCTTTAATAAATTACCTCATAAGAATAATAAAGGTATTAATAATAATTAATTGATCCCTTCTGTTAGACTATGGTTAAAGTTAAACAATCCACTCTCTTGTTGATTCTTGTTAATTCCCTAAGGTCTTGATACTTCAAGGTCTGATACTTCAATTTCTATGTTTATCACCGTCTGTTCTTATATCTTATAAACATCTGTTTACTACAAATAGCTTGAAATATATATAATATAATATATATATATATAAAAATATATTATATATATATATATATTATTATATATAATAATATATAATATATATATAATAATATATATATATATATATAATATATATATATATTCAAAATATTTTATATATATAATTCCAAAGATATTTCTGCCAATAAACGCAAACAATACTGTATATTTGTAATGCCTAATGGGTTTGAAACCCTTACCCTGAGATGGATACTCCAGAAGAATGTTACCTCTTGACCAACGATTAGCTAAATGGAAACCCATCATTTTACCTCTGAAAGCTTAGCTTCCCAAATGGAGTGAGGTGATGCTTGAGACACTAACCTCCGACGGGCCTCCGCTAAACACTCGGGCAGGGGCAACACGGTAATTTTGAATCCGCACATTATTAGGTTTGATTGCTAGAGTGTTAGCCGGAGGCCCGTCGGAGGTTCTTAGCGTTCAAGGACACGCCTCACTTCTCTTGGGAAGCTAAGCTTGCTTTCAGAGGTTAAATGATGGGTTTCCTTTTAGCTAATCGTTGGTCAAGAGGTAACACTCTTGGAGTACCATCACAAGGTTAAGGGTTCAAACCCACCCAGACCCATACAAATACACATATATATATATATATATATATATATATATATATATATATATATATATATATATATATATTATATATATATATATATAGTGATATGATAATATATAATATATAGGGTATATATATAGGGTATAACTTATAATATATATATTATTGAGAGAGGTGAGAGAGAGATATTGTTTCTTGAAAAATTAAGCATTGCTTCTCATTCGATTTACGCAAAAGATGAGATGGCCTTTAGACGTCTATATATATATGAGTGGTATATAGTATATATATATAAGTATAGATATATGAGTGAGTAGGTATATGATATATATATGAGTATAAGTATATATATATATATATATGATATTGGATATAGTATATATATATGGCATACAAAGGTAGTACCTTTGACTTAACTAGTTTAATTCATTTCTTACTGAGGTAGTAACTCAATTTGCTCGTGAGATTCAGAATCAATTTTTTCCAGTTGAAATATTGAAATGCCTATTAATCCCGCGCCAGGCCCCCAAAATGCCACCGCAGTAACTTTGTTAACGTGTTTTTAAATAGAAAAAGTATTTTATAAACTAAAAAATATTAAAACATAATAAAAAGAAGAACGTTAAAGAAACTAAACTGGTTTGTATTAAAGTGATACTCGTATTTTACATTCGATATCAGACGACTTGAGGTTTAATTTAATTTTCTTTCAACTGGTTTTAGGCATTTTGTCACCTCACGTACTACTTTGCTTGGCAGGCGTTTCAGAAAACCTTGTCCAAGGAAGTTTTGTTTCTTACCTCCCTTTTTAGAAAGGTGTTTTCGCAAATGAATTAGGCAAGTGTCTATTAAACAGGCGGGTGCGATGCAACGACAATTGACAAAACTTTCTTTGGATGCTTCCTTTTCAATAACTCTGAAAGTCCCTCCCACATTCCCAAACAATTCTCTCTTACTCCTTGTATCGTCAAATAACCGTTGTGTCTGGCGTTCGCTGCATCCAACTAGCGGTTCCTGTAACATTCAAATTTTTTGACTGCGCCAATTCACAAGCAAGCAAGCCTGCCGGAGTGAGAACAAACAGGAAAACCCACCGTGGAAAAAGCCTCACTATCATCGGAAATTCCGCTAAGATGCTGATGCACTAGTATGTCAAGGTACCACTTGGGTGATATAGTATATATATAATATATATAATATATACGATATATATATAATATATACACCTAGGACATAGTATATATATATACATATATAATATATATAGTATACGATAGGTATATGAGTAGTAATAGTATAGTTTTTATTCTCTACTGCTGGGTTTCAAAACCCGGGCCTGAGGCGTCGGGTGAATTCGAGTTGTCTCATACCCACTTGACCACGAGCTTAAAGGAAGATTATTTTGAAAGGCGAATACGTTCTTCGCCAAAGTAAGGGCACCTCGTCAATACTTTGTCGGACTTATGACCTATGACAAAACCTCCGCTGCCACACTTCGGACGGTCACAAGCTCCAAAAACGGGCTCTAACTCAGGGAGATAATAGAAATTCAACTATCCCAATTTTACAGCTTACTAATACACCTTCAGTTTGAAAATATAAAGAGATGCCTTTAAATTCTGTTGCTGCTGGGTTTCGAACCCGAGTCCTCGCTCTTGTATACAAACTGCTACCACCTTGACCACGATGACGCAAAATTATCATTATTAATTACTAGTCTTATATTATCTGTAAGAATGCACACAGCTTTCGTACTATTTTGCATGCCCTACCCCACATACTCCCAAACGAGGAATTGTGGATATTTCCACTTTCACAACAACATTTTCGTCGAAGGAATATAAAATTATCTTACTAAATTTGATAGTTCTAATGATGTGTCTCCATGCAATTTACAAACAGAATGCCCATAGACAATTAGAAAAAGAATAATATATTATGACACACACAACGCACAAACACATACATATATATATATATATATATATAGTATATACTATATATATATATATATATATAATATATATATATACTATATATATATATATATATATTATACTATATATATATATATAATATACATATATATACTATATATATATTATATATAATATATATATATATATAATATATATATATATATATATATATATATATATTCTAATATATATTAATATATAATATAATATATATATATATTTATATAATATATAATATATAATAGGCTTATATATATTATATTAATATATATATATATATATAATATATATATATATTATTATAATATATATAGATATATATATATAAATTATATATATATATATTATATAGATATATAATACGCCTATACAATATATATAAATCGGGCTAGACATTTTCACAATCTTTAGAGTCATAACACCTTCGATACCTTATAAGCTTTAAAAAAAGACTGAAAGTCGTGATGTCGTCCCATTAGGGAGAGACAGAACCTTATTTTCCTATTGTACTCTACACAAAACTAATTAGCTGCCATGTAACATAATAGCCACTTAAAGGTGGAAGATTTGTATCTGATTCAGACTGCCTCTCGCATAACAAGGAGAGAGAGAGAGAGAGAGAGAGAGAGAGAGAGAGAGAGAGAGAATGAGAGAGAGAGAAGAGACGAGAGAGACGAGAGAGAAGGACAGAAATGAGAGAGATAGAGAGAGAGACAGACAAAGAGACAGACAGACAGACAAGAGAGAGAGAGAGACACACACACAAAAGAGACAGACAGACAACAGATAGACAGAAGATAGACAGACATTTCACACACAGAAAGAGACAGAACAAACGTACACACACAGAGATAAGATAGAGAGACAGAAGAAGAGAGACAGACCCGACAACGCTAATACATACAGAGATAGCATAGACAGAAAAATAGAGGAAAAGAGAGAGAGAGAGCGAGAGAGAGAGAGACAGAAGAGAGAGAGATGAGAGAGAGAGCAGAGAGAGAGAGCAGGACAGACTTGCACACACAAAGAAAGATAGACAGATAGACAGAAAAGAGAGAGATATGCAGACAGCAAGACAGACAGACAGTCAACACTGGACAGGCTGAAAAAATAAAGAAATTTTTTTTGAACGCAAGGTGTTTCCCAGCAAACAATAGTATTTGAATTTAGGCACAGAAACCTTATGGAAAACAATATGAGCTTTTTTTATTTATCAAATTATTTAATTAATAAATGAACATTGACGATAGGTAAATATTGTTCTGTTGCTTTCGGAATTACATGAAAAGGCTTTGATAAAGTGAAACCTGACCAGCCAATTCCTCCTGCTCCTCTCTCTCTCGTCTCTTCTCTCTCTCTCTCTCTCTCTCTCTCCTCTCTCTCTCTCTACCTCTCTCTCTCTCCCTTCTCTCTCTCTCTACCTCTCTCTCTCTCTCTCTCTGCTACTCTCTCTCTTCTCTCTCTCTCTCTCTCTCTCTCTCTCTCTCTCTCTCTCTCTCTCTTCTCTCTCTCTCTCTGTACAACGCAAACTTTTGTAATACAATTTCCAAGCGATCCCGTGTGCAAATAATGTCAGAAAAGGAGTGTGTTGTATCTATTATTTTTTAAAACTATTAACGTTTCATGAAGGTTTCTAGAGAGGACGCTAATGAGGAAGATTTCAACCGTTAATAAAGCAGAAGCTATCGTTATAGATCCTCTCTTAGATCGTTTGACATTTACTCCATTTTAGTTATTAACTGATCTGGAAGAGAGAACTCCTCCTTCTCCTCACTCCTCCTCCTCCTTTTCCTCCTCACTCCTCCTCTTTGCAGTCACGTGATTAAAGAATTTAATTATGGGTAAAAACAAAAGGATACACAGTATCGGATTGATGGAGAATAGAACCTTACCCATAATAGAAGGCAAACCAAAAGATCTACGTATTTTAAAAACCTCAACGACCACAAAAGTGTATAACCAAACGATCTACTTGTTTTAAAAATTTATTTGGAATCACAACAAGCCAACAATATCAATTTTCTTTTTATTTAATTCGAGACTCATTCTGCCCTTTCTATCTTTTTTCCCAACCCATAGAAAATTCCAACTACAATTTCAGATGAAACTTACACAAAGTCTCAAAATTTTCTGCGAAGAAAAGAAACCATTTAGGCCAACATTAAAACTCATCTCTCTCTT
>JABUQX010077419.1:0-10951 GCA_015478945.1 Trachelipus rathkii | reverse complement strand
ATTTTCACCTTTGAGGTCAAAGTAAGCCAGGATTTGAGGTATCAGACTGGTCCCGACGAGGGGGAAATCTATAAACGTTTGCGACGGGAAATCTTTTTTGCTGGGGATTTCTTAAAGTGACACCAATATCTTCGTTTTTCTGTTCTAAAGGATAAATAGTGCCTTTGGATGTGTTTCTTATTTCATCAGGAATGGAAATAAGAGGCATGTTTCTGAGAGACAATAAGGATGACAAGATAGAACTTTGATTCCGGGTAGTAGCTTGAGCGAGAAGGGACCCATTTCTCATTATTGTGACTGGGAGAGGTCTTCAACTCCAAAAGCTTTTTCGAGTGCATCGCTAAGAATAATTGCTCTTTGCTCAGTAAGAGCTTTGGAGGTAGTGGATCTCAATAAGTAATATATCAAGAATGATGTCAGCTGGCATTCCCGGAGGGGGAGCAGCTGCAGTACAGCATATCCCTAACCGTTTGGGCAACTGGGGTGTCGAGGGCTTACCAGGCGATAAATCGCTAGGGTTACACAGAGGACTTGCTGGTGTAGTAGAAGGAGTAAAAGCTGAAACACCTTATGGTCTAGGAGTAGGTGAGACCAAGATGGGGTAAATGACAGCTGGTTATTGTGCCCGCCTTGATTTAACAATATTATCATTACAAAGTCATTTTCATAGAAGTTAAACCACAGAATTCGTGTCCATAGATGAGCAAATAAAACAATAAACACAAAAGTAAATAGCAGGATGGACCAGAAAAGTGTATATTTCATAAGGAAGGGTATTCTTTCTCCCCACAACATGTCACAAATCACAAACCAGAGATTTCCACAACAAATTCCGGACGCCCCATTTCTGTAGGTTAAGCTGTGGATGTGGCTTCAGAAGAGCCTCCCATCCACGGAGGAAGTGTTAGGTGGACATGAAGACACGTGGAAAAGGCCTGGGGGGCCAAGGGGCTGTGGACAGAAAAAAGAGAGGATATCCTCGTTTTTCAAAAGGGAAGTGACGTACAAAGTAATAAAAAGGCTTTAAGAGACTGGATGGGTGGGAATCAAAGAAAAAAAGGAAGGAGAAAAGGAAGGATGTATTGGAGGAGGATTGAAAGATATAAGACAAGTATGAAAAACGAGAAGTATAAAATAGCGATAAAGATTTCGTATGTTGACGAAATGCACATGATAGTGCTGGAGCAGAAGGGACGCATGAAATCCCCCCAAGTATTGGCCCTTGTCACTTTATATTTTCAAAAATATTTTACAGAGAATAACACCGCAACAAGAATCAATACCTTCTTGTAGAATATATATATATATATAAATAATATATATATATATATATATATATATATATATTAATATATCATATATATATAATATATATATATTATATATATATATATATATATATATATGATATATATAATATATATATAGCATATATTATATATATATATATATTATATATATATTATATATATATATATAGTATAATATAATATATCAATATATATATATAATATATATATATATATATATATATATATATATATATATATATATTTATATATTATATATAATATATATAATTATATTATTATTATATATATATAATATATCTATATATATTATATAGTATTATATCGTTTACTAATCTAACTATATATATATATATATATATATATATATATATATAGTATATATATAATATATATATATATATATATATATAAAAAAATTAGCAATTTTTTTTTTAAGAAACATTTTTCTATGTTTGGAATGCTTTTTGTTTATCTTAATTGTTTTTCTAACAATTTTATTTATAAAATAAGAAACCACTAATAATATTAAATGAATCTATTAACCTTAGCAACTTTTAAAAGCCATTGTTTTACCATGATTTTATTCTTGTTAACCGAAGGCAGTTGTCTTAAGTAAGCTCGAGGGGAGTTTTTGTCAGTTTTAATTTCTTTCTTTGTAAGTGCTTATACCGCTTTTTCTGACAATTTAATGTTTTTTGTGTGTTTTTTTGAGTGAGTAGTTTGGTTTGTTGATATTTGCGCAGTATATTATACGGTAGTATTTTGACATTTTTTAATAGGTGATTTTGTGTTTATGTGACATAAAGTAATAATTAAATATATTGTTTTTGTATAAAGTTTTTGTATAAAATTATATTTATGGTTGGTGTTAATGTTTATCAGTTCGTATTATAATATACTTGTTGAGACTAATTAAATATGGTGAAAATCTCAGTATTATAAATGCCAAATTAATGGCTATTGCCAAATAATATTTTATTAAAGATAAGGCTTCTATACTGTGGTGAAAGAAATTGCAAATAAATATGGTCATGTGTTAGATGAATTCTGTTGATATTCAAGATATGAAACAAAAAAATTTTTAAAAACAATCAGTCCTTACGACCGGGTTTGGGAAGCGCGGAAATAAATATGGGGGCTATGTAAACATGCGAGCAGAAGCTGGAGTCCAATCTCTCTACAGAAAAAGCTGAAGAAGCGGCGTAGAACCCTTAAGAACAGAGCTTACGCGCTTAGATGTGCAGTCAAAACTAGTTAACCAACGCTGGTCACGCTGCATCCGGAGTAGCTTTAAGTTGCAGAACAATTTATATATAGGCGTGTTTCTTTAAGTGAGAGCTGGCCGGATACTGTCAAGGGTCTCCCGGTCACTGCCTCTCATCAGAATCCGTAATCCGGACACTATAAATGAGCAGAGACGCTTAATTTGGGTCGCAAAAGCATTGATCATACAGATCTGGACAGTAAATGGGTGGAGGACATGGAAATTGATAGTATTCATATTGGTGTTCATTTCCAAACATTAAAGATTATTTCCCTTTTAATTCCCATTGAATTATGAAATTTTGATGATTGTTTTTCAAAATTTTACATTGGGCTTTTAATTTTCATCAGGTCTGTGTGTCAGTGAGTGAATCGATCAATCCAGTGCGACTGTATTGAATCTTCCCGTAGTGATATTTCGTTAGAAGGGGTGCTGGGAGAGGCTTATTGAAGTATCGTAATGGGGTCTCAATCATGTTATGAGGGTGAACATCCGATACTGTAGGTCATGTATTTGTATTACGTGTTTGTGGTTTCAGTGTTATGTGGAACGTGGTGAGTAGCTAGTGAGATTGTGTAAAATGTTGACTTATATGAGCTGTAGTCGTTATTCCAAGAGACCGATACTTGGAGATATTGATTCGTCACGTGTGCCTCAATTGCATGTGATTGGTGTGCTAAGAAGTGTGTAAGTTTTGATGCTAGGATGAATGATGTTCATATTTATGCTATGATGCATGGCGTTTCCATGTGCGATCATAGTAGGTTGCGTATATCGTAGACACGAAGTTGTGGAAAGGCACGCATATTTAGGTGCGCGATAGTATGTCATCTATCTCTAGGTGGCAGAGAGTAGCCCCGATATGTGATACTATCGTAAACTTTAATATGGTGGTGTTGGCGGAATTGGTCGAGTGTATTTGTGTCGGAGTGGGGGGGTTGGGAGTGTGTGTTTTTAGTGGATTCTATTGTTTAAAAAAAGAATGTTAATGTGAAATGTAGATAAAGGTAGTATCATATAGACAAGATAATAAATTCTTAGTTTGATTTTTAGTATTCATCTAGTAGAATGTGTAGGCAACCGAGAGATGTAATAGCGTATATAGCTTATAACATCAGTGTCAAATTAGTTGGTAGTTGACTATTCAATTTCCACAAGTGAGTAGATTCCGTCTCTAAGGCTGCAATATAGGTTATGCGTTTTATTCATATATATTTAAAATGTTTTGGTAAACTGTTAATGAAATGAATAGATTCTAATTATGCATGAAAGTTGCGAATCTCATCGCGCTATTGGCCATAAGTGAATGGTGGCATATTATTCGAAAAATTGAATTTTTTGCTGCCAATAAATTATTAAAGATATATTTCTTTAATAATTAGAGGGAAAATATGCTAATGGTTTTTGGCGGATCGTCTGTCTGTATATATATTATTTGTTTATATATTATAGATTATATAGTATATATATATATTTTATATATTGAAGGTTTAGTTATTATGATCATTATATAGTAAATATTATATATATATATTAATTATTTTAAATATACTATATATAATGATAGGTTATGATATAGTTAGATATAGTTATATATAGGGTGTATGAGTATTATTTATGTATATATATATATATTATTTATAAATATAGTAGTGTATCTTTTTATAAAGATACTAAAACAGACTCAGGAATAAGACTTTTCGACGGGCCTGTCAGTTGGTCGAGCCTTGTGGTTCATTTCCTTCTGCCCGACAACTCACCAACTCATAGAACACTCCAGAAAAAGGCCATTTCTCGGTCGCAAGAGTTTTGGATGCCAGTCCTTGGCAGGTTTAAAACACTCTCAGGTAGGGTTTTCGCCTCTTTTCTTAAGGGTTAGTATATATGCATCTTTCCATAGTTATTTGCCTCATAGATATTTCTGCCGTTCTAGACTCTCCAGAGGAGTCTGTGCTTCTGTGCGCATAAGATGACCAACGTTGGTTCCTTGAAGTAATGATAAGTGCCAAGAGGAAGTATGGAGTGGCGCGATTGCTAGTCTTCCTGCGCCCTATAACCATGCGAAGAAGACCTCTGTCATCATGTTCGTGATCCCCGACGAATATACATGTCCCACTGTGATCATATTGTTCATTTGACGTTAAGTTCGAGTTATTATGTATATTGCAATTTGTATATGATGCTTTTTTTCTTTCCATGTGATCTGCAAGTGTCTTGGTAATACAGTTTTTTCCGATTATCCACCAAATGTATCACTTAGTAAGTAGATGTTTTAATTTAGATTTGAGTTTTTGCCAATTCCAAAATAGTTTATAAATTTAAGTAATTTTATGTATATGTGATTTATCCAAATTTTCTTCCTTTAGTCAGTATTAGTATTTTGAGTGAAAATTATAAAATGTTTTCATATGACTTTCGGTAGAAGAGTTTTTGTTTAAATATCTTGGCTTTTAAAGTAATTCAAAATGTTTGAATTTTGGATTAGCGTTTTTATGTTTTTTATTTAAAATTTCGGAATATTTGATCAATAATATTGTTTTTTATAAAACGCTCAAGATAAGGGATTTGGTAATAATATCTTTTCTCAAGACTCTATAGAAAATCTTTCAATATGTCATATTTTTATAGTGGCGTACTCAGAACTCTTTCTCTATGAAAAGGAGATTTTTTCGAGTTCTTCTTCAGTACTTCTTCTCCAACCCTTTCTCTTGTGTGTCTTCTCTATTTCTTATCTCTTTTGTTTTATAAAATTAATTTGAGGCATCTATATTATTTATACTTCTTCGTGTGTCACTATTGTCTATATTATAGTTTATATTTTGTGTATGAATTATAGATAGGTCATATATATATATTGTGTGTATTATATATATATGTATGTATATAAATATTATTTAATAGTATATATTAATTGGAGATAAGGAAGTATAACATTTTCGCTGATATAGGGTTTGCTCTAAGTTTAAGTCTTCCATGTCGCCAATAAAAAAACAATCTTGTTTTATATTATTTTTAATGTAATTTGTGCTGTTAAAATTTCATGAATATTACGTGGCTGTGTTAATCTATTTGCAATAACTGTATTAACTTTATTTTAATTTTAAATATTACATATATTTTATATATTTTTGTTTAATATTTATTATAATATGTGTGTATTTGTTTTTGTAAGTATTTTTTATAAGTACTGTCATAGTTAAGGGAAAATAATAACTTTAACTCCGATTTTGTTTAGTTTATATTATTATTGTATGTAATTATAGGTATTAGGTTATATGAGGGGTATATATTGAGGTATGAGTGCAGTATATATGATTATATATATAGTTGTATTATATATATATATATTATATATATGTATGTATTAATATATAGTAATATATATATTTTTTAGTATTTTATATTTTTTTATAATATTATATTAGTTATTTATTATTGTAGTATGAATGAGGTGACTGCAGCATGGGAGAGTGGTTTATACTGTTTTATATAGTATATATATGATATTAGGTATATTCAAAATAATATATATATATAGTGTATTTATTTTTGTTTTATTTTGTGTTTGTAGTATATATATATAATGAGTATTTGATATTTTAATATTTTGATAGGGTTGAGTCGTTGTTGACTCATAATGAGTCACAGTGAGTCCTATACTATTGACTCGAGTAATGAGTCACAGTAGAGTCATTTAATTGATGGGGTATGATAGTGTTATAGTTTATAGTAGTTGAGGTGAGTAAGATATTGGTGTTTAGTGTATGTGTATAGTGTATTTTTATTTGTTTGAGTTTAGTATGGTTTTATATATATATATATTATTTGTATATTTTGTATTATTTTTTTAGGTTCCTGTTTATTTATTTTATTTATTATATATATATGAGTATTATTTTCTTTATTTGGATATAACGGTGGGTTGTGGAATGGTGATATATATTATTAGTATATTATATTATTATTATGTAGTATATTGGATATATATTATATATTATGTGGATTTAATGTGGGTTGATTTATTGTTTAATATGTAATATAGTATGTTATGTATAGTATGAGTGACATTTATTTATACTTGAGTATTTGAGTGAGTTATATATTTTATGTTGGTGATTTTATTATATATTTATTTAGTGTTATAGTATTGGGTTTGGAGTGTGGAGGGTGTTGATGGGGATTGGTATTGATACATGTTTGTAAATTAAAGTATTCGGTTTAATTTCTATCGTTATTATTAATGTTTATATTGTTTATATATATATATTAGTTAGTGATATTAATGTATTTATTGTGATATATTTTTTTATATGGGTGTTTGCTGGATGTTATATTATTCTATATTATATAATTTATGTATAATTTATAATTTTATTTCTTAGTATTAATTACTATATGATATTATATATATATATATATTATATTATTTTATATATATTTATAATCATTTTTTATTTATTATTTTATTATATATAATATATTATTATTAATTAATATTATATATATATTATATAGATATATATAATATATTATTAAACAATATTATATATCGGTGAAATTGCTAATTCTGGAAACTACATACATTTTTCTGCTAAAAGCAACCATGCGTTGAGATAAGTGTTTCAATGTCTTTATCGATAAAAGCATGTGATAAACTTCCATGATCTGTGTGTGCATGAGATCCTTATAAGATCTATGAACGCTCAGTAAGTGCTAGTGCGCCCGGATGTGCATTACCTTCCTACTCGTGTGTGTTTATTGTGAGTGGTGTCTTTACTGAGGCTTGGCGTCATGTGCCTTCTTTGCGCTAACTCTACTCTCTATGCCTTAATGTCTTAATACTTTTCCTCAGTGCTTGGAGCCTGCGCGTATGGTTACAACCAATCCCCTAATGATAAAGTTAAAGCCGGTTCTGAATCCTTTCAAAGTATTCTTATTCTCTTCTCTATAGCTTTTTCACTTGTTATGTAGTCGTTAAATTATAGTCATTGGAATATCTTCTAACCTCTCTATTGACTTTAACATATCTGGAGTTCTCACTTCCTATCTTTCAGATCATCAAGTTAGGGCTTGCTAGTGTTCTAGGCCTTTCAGACTTAGTTGTTACGATAGCAGTCTTTTCCTATTTCTAAACTCTGATTTTATGGATCTTTATTCCTCGTGTTATTGGTTGACTTTATTGGGGTATCTTATCGTGTGTGTGACAGCTTTTTACAATATCATAAAAGTCTTTGACTAGCCTTTAGTTATGAGGGTACGAGCCTTATACGACGCTCAGCTCTTCACCGAATTCTCACGCTCCTTTGGATTCTTCCTCTCTTTTGACAAATCATTACTCAAGGCTCAGTCTATACTCACAATCGCGTACTCCATACTCACCATCACAGCAATCTGTAAGAGTGTTTACCCACGTGACTACCACTGTTCCGTGGATCAATTATGTTGTAACTAAAATCAAGGTTTCTATTTTAATTCTTATTATGCATTACTTTCAAATTTTGAACACCTTTTGCTCTAGAGATATATTATACTTTCTAACTTCTTATATTCCTACTCTATTAACTCTATGGATCTGTAATACTTCATCTCTTTTCTTTCATCTTTCACTTCTAACCTGCTCCCTCTTCTTGCATTTAAGATGTTGCCTTCTCGTCTTCAGCTTTCCTATTCTATTTCTTGCCGATCTGGATGTGGATTTTCCTGTGGGGTCACCGCAACCTCATTTCAAAATTTCATTCTTCTTTAAAAACTCTAACTTCTTTTATCATTCTCCCTCTCAAACAACACCTCCCAACTTCCTATTTTCTTCGACGGCTCTTTCTAACGTCTCACCTGTCAACAACATAACATTCTTTGTTATTCAATCATTAAACAAACAAATTGTCATTTGGTATAATACTCTCTATTTTATCAATGGTGCTAAGTATGGTAGTATCTAACAAAGAAGCTGGGTATTCTGAAATCTAGATTTCAGGGAATTTTTTTTATTTATATTCTGAACAGTTAATATTTCAGTTATATAATAGGGAATTATGCGCCACTGTTATGGAGTTTTTACATGATTCTCACACCTATGGTTTTTGATGATATTGATTTTATTTGTTATTTGGGTATTTTATTTTTTGTTGTAGTGATAATGTGGTGTGAAATGTGTGTGTGATGGTGCGGAAATGTTTCGAGTTTGTTGGGGGGATGGGATGTTTTTTGGGTGGTGGGGCGTGGGGGTCACGGCCGGTCCTTATCGCCTGTGCTATTTGGATAGGTGTTGTATATCTAAATCATAAAGACTAATTATAAACGTTCCCCTTATCTTTTCAAACTCCCTTGACCTCTCTGATCTCTGCGACGTGACGTTATCGCACTATCTCTTTTCTATAGATATTACAGCATGGTGCTAAATGCTCGGAGAGTTGACTTCGCATTTCCACCATCCTTTGCGTCGGCCTACGTTATTCACAAGGGTGGTTGTTTCCTGCTAATTGAATTATTGCTATTTTGTGTGAAGTTATGAATATTTATAATAGTTGTGGTGTCCTTACTTTTGTTCCCAACTACTTTCTGTTTTACTTGTGGAACTCCTTGCTCATTATTCTTATCTGGTTTTTCCAACTGTATTTTAATCTTCCCCTCTTTAAAGCCCACGTTTTTGCGCTCACCTGAGAGATTGCGTTAAGCTAAGAGCTTTTGGATCGGTTTCCCTGTTTTATCTTTTGTCCGTCCCACTGGTAAAAGTGGACCCTGCCACTGTGATCGGTGTGTGTATATCTTGTTATGATATTATTATATATTATTATTTATTATATTATATTATATTTATTAATATTTATTTTTATTTTTATATATTATATATTATTATTTTATATATATATATTATATTTTATATTTTATATTATATATATATAATATATTATATTATTTTGTATTATTATATATTATTATTATATATATTATATAGATTTATATATATATATATTATATTTAATTATTTTGTATATATATATAGGTTTATGATATATATATGTTTATTTCAATGGGTATATTTGTATATATATATGGGAGTATATATTATATATGATTATATTATATATGGTTATATTGTCGTATATTGTATTCCAAAGTTGTTTTAATGGTAAGTATATTGAGTAGGAAGTAGGGTTATTATTTATTAGTATGATCGAATTATATTGGTGTTTTGGTTTATAGTATTGTAATAGGTGGGATATATATAGGTATATTTGACTAAAGTATTAGGTGTTATTGAGTGTATTATGACTATGTATATTTATTACCTTAGTGGAATAGGGAAGAGAAATTATGTATTTGCTACAACATATGATACAACAATGTACAAAATTTAGTGAATAAAAATTTTATCAATTAATTAATTTATATGGCATTTTCACATAACCAAATATAGTGGATTAAAAATCAGATTATTTATTATGGTGGATTATTGTTCTTTTTTGCGTTTATTAGATTTTATTTTTGTTTTTTATTATTTGTGTTATTTTTGTTTGGCGGTAATAGGTTTTTTTATTTTTTTTTTTTTTTTTATATTTTCTTTTTTTTTTTTTTTGATTTATATTTTCTTTGTCATTTTTGTTTTCTTTTTTTTTATTTATTTTTTTTTTTATTTTTATTATTTATGAAATTATTATTATATTTTTTATTATATTATCTTTTTTTTTTCACTACACTGATTTTAATGGAATTTTTTTTTCTTCAAATTTATTTTATGTGTATTTTTTTACCTTTCCTCTTTTTTTATTTAAATTTTCATTATAATTTTTTTTTTATTTTCATTTTTCATTTTGTTAATCTTTATGTTTTTTTCATTCCATCTTCTTTCTGTTTCTTATATATTTTAGAACAGTATTATTCTTTCTATTATTTTTAATTTAGTTTTCAATAATATATAGAGTTAAGATGGTAAGATAAGGCTTTCTTTATTTTTAATCTGATGATTTCATGTTCTAAATTAAGATTTTTATATTAAAGTTTGATATTTTATAATCAAATTATGATTTTATTCATATTATACTTTTTTGCTTATTTTATTTGCTGATTATTTCTGATTATTTTACTTTTTGATATATTGATTGTGTAATATATATGTTTGTTCTTGCAGTATCTATATTACACTAATTTATTATTGTTTATTAGTTTGTTTTATTATAGTAATAATTGTATATATGTTTTTCTTAACATTTTATTGAATTTTAAGATTATTTTTCTTATCAATATTCTTAGCTTAAATTGTCTTCATATATATATATATTATTATTATATATATTATTTTTATATAATTATAATTATTATTTTTTTTATATATTTATTAATTATTTATTATATATAATATTTTATATTATTATAT
>JABUQX010077418.1:5000-7500 GCA_015478945.1 Trachelipus rathkii | reverse complement strand
CGCTTGGCCTTTGAATAATATCCCTGCAACTATTACTAGCAGAGTGAAAATTAGTAAGAATTATAGGAGAACGTGACTTTTTCCATGCCCGATATTGAACCATAGAGTTTGGAGAGAAAATGATCTAGTTGAAGATGGAATGAACCTGCTCATTTCATTGTTGATTACTTCCCCTACCTTTTCAGCAGACACTGAGGCGTTCTTTGAGTCAAAATAGGATTCATTTCAAGAGTAGTTAGCAAAGAAGCAACGCAATGACTAACATTAGCCTGATTAAAGTGGCAGAAAATACGTTTAGGGCATGGTGGAGCTAAAAGCTACGAGATTGGGGTCGTAGTTACCGATAGGAGGGAATATGGTGTATTTATATTGAAGAAGAGAATAGTGGTGAAACATAGGTCTAGGGTGTTTAAGAATTGGTTGGCGAGATCTGGGATATGTGTAGGTTCCTTAATTTCCTTAATTTAACTTCATCCCCACCTTCATCAGTATAAGAGAAGCTCAACCACTCAGTGTTATGTAATTTGAAATCCCCTAAATAGAGGACCTCCTCATTTGGATGCAAAGGAAGTAATAGTTTCATGAGAAGCAATAAGATTTTGCAAAACGGATGTGAAAATCAAGTTCATTAGGGGAGCAGTAGCAGAAACACCAAAAAATGGTAGTAGTAGGGAAAAATATTTTAAGCCACGGAACATAGAAATTTAAAAATTCAAGATTTGGTGAACATGTTACTAGGAATGTTAATGTTTACATAGGCTCAGACACCACCATTCAGTCGAAAATTGTAAAATAAGTTACTAGTTGGAGATATTAAGGCTGTTTGAGGTACACTAACCAGCTATCAAAGAAGCGCAAACTAAAACCTAAAAATATACTTTATGTTATCAAATATTAATAAAAGAAAAAAAGCTAAAACCCTATGATATAACTAGTAAGACTTTAATAAATATTGAAATCAAACAAACTTAATTAAATTCAGGACGGAAAAATTTTCACGGAATTCCACATCATATATAGATAGCATACATTAAAACCCTTGCAAGTAATGAAACATTATGACAAAACTTTAATAAAAATTAAACACCAATTAGTAAGCAAAGACATTTAATTTAAAACTAGAAGAAGAAACTGTAAAATTTAAGCTTACAGCCACTTGGAAAATCAATCTCAACACAGTCTTCATGAGGCACGAAGCCCTCAAATATATATATATATTATATATATAATATATGATATATATATAATAGTATATATATATATTACTATATAGTATATATATATATATATATATAATATATATTATATATATATATATATATATATATATATATATTATATATAATATTATATATATATAAATTATAATATATATAGTAATATATAAAGTATATATAATATATATATATATATATTATATAGTATATATATATATATATATATATATATATATATATTAATATATAGTATATATGGAGGACTGTTCAGACAGAAAGAAATTTTGTTTTTAGGCTCTAGAAAAAATTGACCGAAAAGGCGCAGCTAGGAGTGAGTATTATAGTATAGTATATATATATATATATATATATATATATATATATATATATATTATATATATATATATATATATATATATATAATATATATATATATATATATATATATATATATATATATATATATATATATATATATATATATATATATACTATATATAAACTTAAAGCAAATGTTGGTGTGCGTGTGTGATTTACTGACTTATTGATTTATTGATTTAACTGCTTTAGGATCAATAAAGCACAAATTTTTTATTAAAATTTAAAAATTTTACACAGGATTTAAATTTAAAAAAAAAAAAGATTTAAATATTGAAACAAGTGTTTTATAAAATTGCAAAATTTTTAATAAAAAATTTAAAACTTTAAAAAAATTTAGTTAACGTCAAAAGAAAAATATCATTGAAACAAAATTTTAAGACAATTTTTAAATTTTTAATAAAAAAAAATTTAAAAATTTTTAAATTTTTAATAAAAAAAAATTTAAAAGTTTAAAAAACATTTAGTCAAAGAAAAGGAAAGGATCAAATTATTAAATAAATAGCTTGGAAAGAAAATATAATAAATGTAAATGTTGCAGTTTAAAGAAAATATATTAAAAATATAAAAGTAAACGCTTGCAAAAACAAAGCGAGGTGTAAGAATAAAATATATGGAAGGAAATTCAAATGATTGTCACAGTTCGAACGAAAACGGTGTACAATGTATGACTTCCAATAAATAAATTTTTACACGTGTTGGAACAGAGTCAGTTAGGTGAACACGTATTACTGTATAAGAGGTGAGGCTGCGCTAGGTGTTGCTACTTTGGAGAGAATGTTAGGTAAAGTTAGGTACGACGTAATGAGAGAGAGAGAGAGAAGGTATGTTATTGTATTGTGGTAGTTAATTGAGTCTCTAGATTTATAAAAGTAATGTGTTTTAGGTCACCTATATTGAAAGTG
>JABUQX010077417.1:7500-20860 GCA_015478945.1 Trachelipus rathkii | reverse complement strand
ATAATTCATATTTTTACCTATTCTAATGTAACATATTGACGTTCTGCTCACTTAGAGCCAGATCTTTTGCTTCTAAGCAACCAACATCATAGTTATGTTAAGTATTTTTGTTTACTTATTGTGTTGTGGATCGATTTAATCACCGTCTTAGAACAGATATGTTCCAGTCCAAGTAAACATTAAAAACACATACTACCGCTATTCAAAGATGTGTTATCATAAATTTGCAAAACAGATGTTCTTCTATGCGGAAGAACATCAAAGCCATCACACCAGCCATTTCAGTGTGATCGAATAATCACAGTCTTTTTAGACAGATATGGTTCTATGCGAAATTTTAAACGATCAAAGCCACTACATACAGTTATTTGGATTTACAATTATTTGAGTGTAACAGATGTTTCTATGCCCGGCGGGGATAAACACAAAGCTATTTATTACAGGTTAAGTGCCATCGATGATATCACTATCAAAGAACGAATACTTTGCAAGCTATGAACATCAAAGCTAATACAAGCCGTAATTCTTTATCGAGAAAGTTTGATTTTTTTTACATGTATTTATCTCCTTATCTTAAAGGTTTCTTTTTTTTTTCTTATGTTTGATTTCTTTTATCTTCCGTTATCTTTCAGATTTTTGTCTTGAATACAATTAAAATCGAGTGGAATTGACGTTCACAGAATATCCTTAAAGTTTTTATCTAACTTTTCTTGAATGAATCGGATGTTAGCGCTGTCCACTATTTCATAAGAAAGATATACTCCAACTTTCTCGATTAAACATTCGTAAGTGAAGAAAATTCTTTGCTATATTTGTTTGAAAAATCGTCTATGACAGGAAAGTTTATGCCCTTTACTTCGTGTTACATCATTTAACAATATTATATCTTGAAGAAAATGCCTTAGATGGACATTTGTCAAATTATTTATATTTTGAAAAACTTCTATTAATTTTAATTTCTCCTCACTTCAATCTTCTTGTGTCTCTAAGACCTGGATATCTCTAATTACGTACATAGGTTGTTGTTCGTCTATTATTATGAAGAGAAAAGAAGAAATGAAGAAGTCTTAGAAAAAAGAAAAATTAGAAGAATAGAAAGGAAGAATTGGAGAAGAATAGAAAAGAAGAAAAAAAGAAAAGAAGAGAAGAAAAGAAGAAAGAAAGAAGAAGAAAAAGAAAAAGAAAAGAAAAGAAAAAAGAAAAGAAAAAGAAAAAGAAAAAGAAATAAGAAAAAAGAAAAAGAAGAAGAAGAGGTGAAGGAGAACTACAGAACGACAGAACTACAGAAAACCAACTAGCAAAGGCTTTACAGCCCACTGAAGGGCTAGTCTGTTTATTATTTTGTTTATTTAATTTGTGGGATGTCTACAGTTATTAAAAAAACCTGTTTATGTATTTTTGAACAATAGTATTATTATTACTATTTCTATGGTCATTTTTATTCTGCTCACTTAGAGCAGATCTGTTCTAAGCAACAAACATCATAGTATGTAAAGGTTTTGTGTATTATTGTGTTTGTGATCGGATTTTGATCAACCCGTCTTAGGACCAATACTTGTTCTATGCGCTGCGCCCTCCCGTCGGTGAACAATCAAAATATTATAACTACAGTTAATTCGAGTGTTGATCAATTAGATCACTGTCTCATTAGAACAGATATGTTCTATGCGGAAAAACATCAAAGCCATCAACTACAGCCATTCAGCATGAACGAATAGATCACAGTCTTAGTACTTTGAGTACTCTCTATGCGATAAACACCAAAGCCACTTACTACAGTTATTGATTACAGGTTTATTTGTAACAGAATGTTCTATGCGTACCCGTTGTGAACATCAAAGCTCTATTTATTTATTACAGGGTAAGAAAGAAGAAGAGAAGAAGAAAGAAAGAAGAAGATAAAGAAGGAAGAAGCAAGAAGAAGAAGAAGAAAGAAGAAGCAATGGTGATAAACCAGAAGAAACAAGCAAAAGAAATAATCAGAAGAAGAGAAGAACGAAGTAGAGAAGAAGAAGAAGGAAAGAGGAATGGACAACATACGCACGAAAGCAAGCAAGAAAGTAAGAAGAAGAAGAGAGAAAGAAGGAGAGAAAGAGAAGAAGAAAGAGAAGAGAAAAAAAAGGGAAAAACAGGGAAAATGAGAAAAGAGAAAGAAGAAGTAAAGAGCCAGCAAAGCGGAAAGTAGCAAAGGAGCCAAAGAAGAAGAAACAAACAGGAAGAAAGAAAAGAATCAAGAAAGACTGACGACGACAAGAAAGGCCAGAAAGAGAGAAAAAAGGGAATGAAGGAGAGAGAAACATTACCAAAACTACAGAAACAGCCTCGGTACCACGTTACATCGGCATTGCTCGACTTGCGACACTGGCAACAACAGACTTTTACCAGTTCCCAATCGCAAGGAGGCTCTAGTCCCTTTTGAATCTTCTCGGGGGAAGAGACGTTGAGCGGTGAACCCGCCGCCGGCCAGGCCTATGAGTTAGAAACGCTGAACCAAGTCTTTTTAATATAACCCCTCTAAACGCGTGCGCCCAATAACTGTTTATTTTTACAAAATGATTATTTTAGCCGTGTATCTCGATGATCGTTCGTTCACCGGCTTTAGGGAATGGTAGATCTTAGTAAATAACCTCCTAAAGTGTTGGAGTCATTCAAAACCTTTATTTTTTTAAAACAAATTTAAGACGAATGTCTGTTTGATCTGTATCGAATGACAGGTTCACCCCGGCTGTTTCTTCTGCTTCTTAGATAATTTACAGATACACATAGATCTGATGAAGTTTTAATAAAAGGATGGTAGAGAGAGATAATGAAGAAGACCCAAAAAAAAAATTAGAGTAGCTCAAAAAAGAATCAAAAAGGTTAATAGAGAATGATAAGAAAGGGAGTAATAAGCAATAAGCCAGCATTCCCCTAAACGAATAGTAGCACCGTTCCATGGTTGGACAACACAGGCACACCCCACCCGCCAATTAAAGTTAAAAGAGTGTAAGTTGTCATAATAATGAGCCTAGCAATAGGTGGTTATGAGAACCACAATACCCAAAAAGAACTTTAAACAAATTCACTGTTTAGTTAATCAAAGGTAGCTTGACCATAATAAATAGCAAATGTTTAAGTCTATGTTATAGATGCTATTGCGTAACTGCTACGTATTGTCCGCGCACAGCGTTTGGTGCCAATCGAATGCTTCACTTATTCGGTTAAGAAAAGGTACCTAGCAGTCATGTCTGCCCTTAACCTTAGCAACGTGAGTAGTGAAGAGAAAAGTAACTGCCCTTCCTAAAAACCGGCAGACCGGTGAAAATCAAAGCTGGTCTCAAACCATTAACCGAGATGCAAATTTATTCAAATGGGCTAATTAACCACCAACCCGATCCAGTACAGCGAGGGTGAACGCAGCTAGATGGAGCGACAAGCAAACACACGAGGCGTAGGGAGACAATTACCAGGAAACATCGTTATCGTATTATGTTAGAAAGCGGAACATAATGTGTATTACAATAGCAGACCCACCGACATCTTACGGGAACCAATCACGACAATACGAATAAGAACGGGTCCCACCATACTAAACAATATCTTTAATTAATCAAAAAAACACGAGAGGCAGGTTTTAATTATTATTTAACCCTCTAAAGGCGGGTATAAAGTAGCCTGCTAATATAATATAGCGTATATATTATAGAGGTTCTATTTCGTAACCAGCTTCGCGCCATAGTTTATAAACTTAGGTAAAACATTTTACCTATTCATAATATAATATAGTTCTGATTATGCTTGCTCATAATCTATACGTACCACTCCAAAATTCTTTTATAATGTCATGAATAAATATTAATGTAAACTATTTAACATTTATCCAAAAATCATAGTTAGATCTGAGTACTCATAGTTCAGTTTGATATTTCACCTTATATACTTACTTAAATTATTCTCTATCTCTGATTTATTATTTTAATACTATTTATAAAGTAAGGATTTCGGTTTACTTATATAGTATGAAAAGGTTTAGCTCACCAGTAATAGGTAATAATACCCCAAAATTTCATACATATATATAGCTACTTATGTCCTCAGTTATTTATTACTATTCTTGTAAAAACTACTACCTATTTCTTGAAATAAATTATCACGAATGTTATCGACCTAATTAAATTATAACTATATTGCGTTATTCACTATTTTCATTTAAATGAGTATATTAGTAAGAAGATATAGTAGGAATATAGAGTAGAACTATATCTTTATCCCTTCTTATCTATAGACTATACCGCTTTTTATAAGGTTTGGGTTGTAACACCAGTAAGGCGTCGAAGACAATTTTATTTGCAATGCCCAATTCTTTTGGTTAATTTATTGGATATTAAATCGTTATTATAATGATCAAAAGTTTTATTATTGACCCACATTATACTTCGTTATTCTGTTTACCAAATCTGGTAAAATTCATTATCTAAAGAACTGCCTGTGGTAATCAGATAATTTTTCCAAATTATATTGATATATTTTTTAGAGGTCTGAAAAAAGTTTTTCCTCTCAAACTTTCTTTGTATACTTAAAGGAATGTATTAATCTAAATTCGCGACTTAATATATAGATCGCTTTATATAGTATATTGGTCGTATGAATCATCACTAATCCTTCTACCAAAATTCTTATAGTGGATTAATTAATTTGGTTGCCCTTTCTTTATTTTAATATTGAATTTATCTTTCAATTTTTATACTATATATTTTCTATGTTCCTTTTTAGATAATAGGTTTATATTTGAGGACTCGACACAACTGTAGTGAGCTGCGGAAAGTCGTCCATAAGTTACAATGAGGTATCTATAACTAATGTGTTTTAATATAAATCAGTTTACCTTCAAGCTCACTCTTATATATTTAATAGTGATTTAGATTTAGAAGTGTGTCTATACTTAGTGACTTATTGGTTGACTAGTAGTTTGCTGAGTACTTCGAAGCACTAATTATGTTACTCGCAAATTATAATTATCTACTTATTAACTTATTTATACCCTAGATCCTTTTCACTTCATATATATATCATATGACTGACTAAACTTTGCATAAACTGAGTCATCTTATATATTTGTAATCATATTTCAATTGTTTGCTTATACTCCAAAATTAAATTGGTAACCTTACATCATTATCTAACGTGTTTAATATGACCTATATATATATAAATTTCAATTTATTAGCCACTTTTTATTTGGATCCAATATACAATCTTATTCCAAATTATCGCTCTGGAGCGATTATGAAATCTCCTTTTATCTTCTTTCACAATTTATTGCGGATTTCCAATAATATATTGTTCGATCTAAATCATCAGGAAATTTTGAGAGATAATAATTGAATTATGATTATAAAAACATTAATAATACAATTTTGTCATTTACATATTATAACAGTTTGACAGGTGAACCAAAATTTCTAGTGGAAGTTGCATAACTATCGAATATAACACTCAGGCCCTTCTGAGCAACCTCACCAATATGACAAAACAAATTTCTCGTTATGAGTCCGTATCTGATAGCTATCGAGGCGTATCCAATAACCAATTTCTATTTAAATCCAATTGATTAATAAGCCTTCCTCGATTAAATACCTGTATATTTGTAACCGAGCCTCTTTAGCTTTTCCAAATAATCTTTTGGATCACGGGGCATGTTCATCGAGCGATGCTTTTTGAAAATCTATAAATAAATACAGTCAAAGATTCTGTAGATTATTCTACAACACATAGTTAATAACTATATTTAAAAAATTCTAACGGTAACATATGTAAAGTGACTTAATTGATCATTTTCTTCTAAACCCGGAGTTTAGGGAATTCTTGAGAGCAATCCTAGTATCAATCCAAGGTCGTAGAAACTAATCTATTAGTTTAGTAGTATTGCTTCAAAAAATTTTTGCCTAACTATAGGAAGTTAAGCTAATGGGATACCTGTAATTATGTAGGGAGTTTTTACGATACTCCTTTTTTTGAAAATAGGGAGTTATATTTGTACCAAAGTTTTGAAATTATGCGTAGTACTTATTAATAGGTACTAATCCTATTCGTTGTAAAGAACTTATTTGAAACAGCATCGGTCACAGAGGTAGTGTTTACTTAGTAATACATCTACAAATTTTTTAGATTCATAGGATAAAATCCATCTCCATCTGGATCCAGGTGATTTATTAATTAATAGCTTATCAATTTGGAAAGCACTTCCTCTTCTAAAATTTCATAATGATATCTAAAATACTATCTGCTATAGAAAATCCCGTAGTCTTTCATATTAGGATACATTACCTAGATTTTCTTTCGTAAATACTGAGGAGAAAAAATTATTTAAAACGTTTGCCACATCGGCATTGTTCGGCCGTTATTGTCCAGTAGTCAGTAGTGGTCCAATTGATTTCCTAATGTACTTATTTATTATTGACGTAATTGTAAAACTTTTTAGGATTAATTTTAACTTTCTCGAACTAATTAATTAATTCATAGTTTCTTTTATAGCATCAGAAGAAGAAGAATGAAGAAAGAAGAAAGAAGAAAGAAGATAAGAAAGAAGATAAGAAAGAGAGATAATATATCAAGTAAAGTAAGTAAGAAAGTAAATTAAAGATAGTGATATTAATATATATGGTCAAAGGCTAAACATAAGAACTACCAGAACAACTACAGAACACCCCGAAGCTTATACTAGCACAAACGATCATTTACAGTCCACTCTCAAAGGTACTTTAAGGTCGGTGTTTAGTCTATTTTTGTTTTTATTTAATTTAAAGGCTATCCAGCTGTGTATTAAGATATATTTTTGTTATTATTTATAATTTATGTTGGAATGTTGTCCCATTATCTACTGTGTATTATAAAAAAATAAAACAAAAAAAAAAAAAAAAAAAAAAAAAAAACATGTATTTTTTAGAAAATAAGTATATTTATTTTTAACCTTTTCAAAACGCTTGTAACATTATAGAATCTGCACCCACGATTAGATAGCAGAAATCTTATCTAAGCTAAAAAACAGTACATAGACCTTGTATGTTTAAAGTAATTTTTGTTTATATTGTGAATCTTTGAAAATATAGATATATTTATATTTTAACCCCCTAAAAAAACCCCCTATTTCAATGTAACATATGATTCTGCTCACTTAGAGCAGATCTTGTTTCTTAAGCAAAACCAAAACATCATAGTATAATTATATTATGTTAAGTGACTTTTTGTTTATTATATTGGTAGTTTTAGTATATTGGTCGATTAGATCACCGTCTTAATAACAGAATATTGTTCTATTGGCGGCTATAGTGAAGATCAAGATATGCCACTATTCAAGTATCAAGGTATCAGTAATACAATATACCAACCTAATGTGTATATACTATATATATAATATACTATAATATTATATACGATCATTATTCATTAGATTAAATGTTTCAATTTTTTTTAGGTTTTGTTTTATAATTTTCAAGATACTACTAATTCTTGTATTTTGAATAAAAAGTAAAATCGAGTTGAATATTGACGTTCACAAGCCCTAATATCATTAAAAATGTTGATCTAACATTTTTTCATTGAATGAATCGATAGTTAGCGCTGTTCACATATTTTCATAAGAAAGGAACTATCGTCCACTTCTATCTAGATTATACACCGTAATGATTTAAAGAAAATATTTACTGTCATATTTGTTTGAAATGTAATGAATCGTTTATGACAAAGTTTTTGCCCATTACTTCGTGTTACATCATTAAAATTATATCTGTAATAATTGCCAGTAAACCAATAATTGTCAAATTTATTTTATTTCATGTTTCGAAGACCATTTGTTTAATTACATAAATCTAAATTGAGTTGACTACTAAAGGAATGGATATCATTTCAACGTATAAGTCTGATTGCTAGTATGATATTTACCTCTCAATGATCTGGTATAATAGGTTGCCCTTCTTTGAATCTTTCACATTTTTTCTATGTCCTTTTGACTAAGGTATGGACTCCAAAAATACTGCACTGCTATATTTCCAGTTGAGGATCTCAACTAATGTTTTATAGAGAGAGAAATACTATATATACTTTTAGATTTATATTTCCGAAGTTTTCTGGCAATATTTCTAACCCAGTATTCATTTGCTTTTATTAAACCAGCTTCAGCACATTGTTTCGCAAACTTTTTAAAATCCCTTATTAATTAATACTCCTAATCCTTTTCATCTACATGAACAACTTTGATAACTGAGTCAACTATTTTGTAATCATATTCGTGTTCCTATGAAGAAGAAGAAGAAGAAGTATAGAAAGATATCATGCTCTAGTAGTGTTTCAATCGTCTATTAGATGTAATATATAAGATTTAGCATACTACAACCTGCAATATATATAAGATGTAGTATCTATATAATATAAAGAAAATATATACTAGAAATACAGATTATATATAAATAGTAAAATATATATATTAATATAGATAATAAAAGTGAATAAGATATGAAAGTATATATAACCGTGGAGTAGGTAACAGATAAAATAATTCACACTCGGTATGAGAAGAAGAACGAAAGAAAAGATATTATAAGTAATAGAAGTTAAATATTATATATAATATTAAAATAAGTAAGAGTAAAAGTATGATAAGTATAAGGATAGAAAGACTAGAAGGTAAGATAAGTAAAGTTATAGAAGTACAGGTTTTAGTTGAAAGGTGATGAATAAAAGAAAAACAGGAAAAAGTAAAAAATAAAAGGAAAAAGAAAAGAAAAGGAACAAAAAGGAAAAAAAGAAAAAGAAAGAAGAAGAAGAAGAAGAAGAAGAATAAGAGAAGAAAAGAAGACGTCTAGAAGAAGAAGAAGAAGAAGAAAGAAGAAGAAATAAAAAAAAGATAAAAAAAGAAGAAATCGATCCTAAAAGAAGAAGTTATTAGGCACAAGAAGAAGAAGAAGAAGGGTAAGAGAAGAAGAGGAAGAAGATAGAAGAAGAAAAGAAGAAAAGAAAGAAGATTGTGTCTGGATTTTCAGACGGCATATTGTCTGGGGCGATTGAGCACTGACATTGCCGAGATAATCACATTGTGTTAATGATGTTGTCACTTGTTGTGTAAAGGCTTCAGGCCGAATTTTAGCTTACGGTCTCGCACTTACGTGAGATATGAGGGGGGAGATAGCGGGTGCCTTCTTCTTCGAACTCAGAAGTCACACAGGTCAACTCTAGGTCATGATCTTCTACTTAGTCTTATTTTGTTTCCAATTTGAATGTTTGCGTTAGGTCTGACTGTACTGGCGGAGACGACGGAGCAGCAGCAGATGATGATGAGGAAGAAGAAGTTTTGATTGGATTTTTTTTAGGGGAATGATGATGATGATGATTTATTATATATAATATATATATATCATAATATATATATATATATATATATATATATATATATATATATTATATATATATATATTATATATATATATATATATATGATCTTTATTAATTTTACATCTTGCCCAATTTGTCTACTGGACCGCTTCCCGGCCGTCCAGTGAGGGAAGAAATAAAATTTCCTACAAAACAAAACAAAAAAGTCATTTAAATTTTTCTAATTTGAAATCGCCTGCGAATCAGATATAATAATATATATATATATATATATTTTATTATATATATATTATTATTAATTAATATATTTATTATATAACTAGTATATATATATATATATTAATTATATATATATATTATATAATTTAATATTATATATATATAAATAATTATATATATATATATATACTAATAATATATATATATAATCATATTTATTTAGTATATATATAATAATTGTAGTAGTTTTAGTACGAGTAGTAGTAGTATTGTTTATTGGAGCATCCGAAGCGAACATAATTTTCCTAAAGCGACTGACTCAAGAGCAGAGCGAAGCTGAGTGGCATAGACAGAGGACAACGTTAGATAATTCTGATGCTGAAATTTTTTCTCAGAAACATCGTCAGTATTGTTTTAGCCTCGAAGGGAGGTGCATAATGCTCTCCGTTAGACTCACTAAGCATTCTCGCTTATATAACCATAAATATCTTCTAAAATTCGATGTGTAACGTTTATTTAAAAATGTTTTTTTATTCATTATTATAAAGAACTCGTAGAAGAAAGCTAAAATCATTGGGAAATAAAAAAAGAAAAATAAATAAAAATAACAGTAAACAGAAATTTCTATATGAAGGTTTGTGCTTTAAGCTAACTGCAAAGAAATTTTGAAAGGCTTTTTCCAGAATGAAATACAAAATTTTCGTTCATCTTCTTATTCTTAAGTTTATTGCCGTCTTGTGGATAATATCAGGTGAGGCCTTGATAATATATTAACCATTTTCTATATTGCTATCGATCTAAATTTAAAGATATTGTATTTACTCCTTTTAAAATGAAAAAATATTTTTTTTATTTTCTTTAGTGTGCATAATAATATAATAAAGCCATCATGCTTTTCTGATCATGATAATAATAATAATAATAATAATAATAATAATAATAATAATAATAATAATAATAATAATAATAATAATAATAATAATAATAATAATAATAATAATAATACATAATAATAATAATAAATAATAAAAATAATAATAATAATAATACATAATAATAATAATAATTAATAATAATAATCAATTTAACATTATTATATATATAATATATATATATATATATATACTATATATATATTATATATATATATTATATACTATTATATATAAATATATATATTATATATATATATGTATATAGTATATATATATATACATATATATATATATATTAGTATATTAGTGATATCACGGATACCGGTTACTTTATAGTTATTTATTTTTGTAGGAAATTATGTAAAATATTGGAAATAGGAATAAAATAAAGTTTAAATGGTGGTTCGAGTGAGTAAATTGGCGATTTTAAAACTAAAACGATACCTGTGCAAGTAATTTGAACCTTTTCTGTTGAACGACACAGTTATTTTTAATTTATTTTTTATTTTTTGTAGAAATTTTGCCACCATGGTACTATTTAGCTATTACGGATTAAAAATTATATGTTTTTTATCTCAAGTTTTAATTAAAATCTTATTAGTTAGGTTATTTAGTGCTAATGTTAATATAGTGGTTTGTTACCTGCCCTTTACTCTCGCTCTATAAGTGATGACAAATTCTGCAGGACCTATTGGCATTCTTGAATTTTAATTTAGTTTTTAGTTTATTAGTTTCCTTATTAACACCTTGTATTGTTATTAGTTACTAACTTAGGTTTTAGTTTTATTTTCCCTATTTATTAATATAAGCATTTCATAAAAATTTATTATTTAAAGGTGTTTTAATTAATTATTAGGTATTTAGATTAAATTTATGGCTATAATGCAGTTAGCTCACCTTGGGGTTACTTATAAGTGAGTTTTAAATTTTGACATTGCTGAGCACATTTTGTGAGTATACGAACGCTTGAGTTTGCGCGTGTGTGTGTGGTTGTTTGAATGGCTGGATTGAGTGACGTAAGGGTGGATGTGATGGGACTTCTCTATGACTTCACCCAACGTCCGTAACCTAAGACGCCTACTCGAAATCGTGGGGTTATTAATCCATCTAACTCTCATCCAAGCGTCTTACCTTAGGATTCTTTCTCTAGTAATTAAATATCTCTAAACTTTCCAACTTAAATGTTAGAGTCTTGCCGTATCATGAACATCAAAAACACTCCGTTAACACGTCCGAAAGCCTTGAGTCTTCCTAATTTCGATGTTCTATGCTTTAAGATCTTTCTTCTTAGTACTACTATTATCTTGCTTTATGGTAACTTCTCTCAATGGAACGAGATTCTCTGGCCCTTTTTGAAAAACTCGCCGGTTATGACCAAGACTATCTCATTCAAATTCCCGGCTATAACGAAGGACATTTCACGTACACTACACTGGAATGGTTTGGCTCCTCTTCATACTGAATGGTGTTTGAAGGGCCCAAAAACATTCATATTCTCAAACAATTCTTGGAACAGTTTGATTAAGAAACCTACCACACACTCCTAGATCGCTCTAACCAATTCTTGAACACTCTTGACTCATGGTTCACCCCTACTTGCTACAAAATAAACAATTTTGTCCTCCTATCGGCAACTATGACCACAATCTTGTAGCTCTTAATTATTATACTTTTTCTCCAGCAGCTCTATCATGCCCTAAACATATTTTTTCTGCGCACTTTAGTTTCGCGCTTAATTGGGAGTAATACCACGTCGCTTCTTTGTACCGCACCCTTAGGTGAATCCTGTTTTGACCGGAGGACGCATTCGCCAACGCCATACTCGCTGCAAAAGGTAGGGCCGTAATCGCCGATGGGATGAGTACGTTCATTCCATCTTCAACTAAAACATTTTCTCTTCAAAATCCTTAGTTCGATGGCCACTTGTTCGTGAGCTTCAGAGATAGAGACAATGCTTTGATCGGGAGTGCGAAAAAACTCTCGTTCTCCATCCACTCTTGCTTATTTTTTCTATCAGCTCCGGAAATTGCGCATGGTATTGATTCGACAGGCTAAGCTTGTTTTCACCAAAAGAAAGTGCCGATTACCTCTGGTTCCTCTTACTGAAAAACTACTTAAGACGCAGACCACCAAAAAACATTCTAAACAAACATCTTCTGTAATCTGCCTTTCCTCCTCTTGTTCGCCCTGATGGATCTGTAGCTAATTACTCCTTTGAAAAGGCAAATCTCTCGCCTTTTTTTTCCATCTAATTTCCACCCTGGATGATTCTGTTCATACTCTCTCCTACTTCTTCTCTTCTTCAAAGCGTCCAGGCTCTGCCTGTGACTTACAAATTATCGGGTGTATGGGATCCTGAGATCTATGAACGTCAGGAAGGCTAGTAGCCAGATGGGCATCCTCCCCCGTGTTGGTTGAAGGAGGTGTTTCTTGAGTTGGTTGCCTGTCAATGTTCGGCTCTACTTCTTGCTTTAATACTAATACTTTTCCTCGATGCTGGAAGCGCGCTTTTATTCGACCGCTCCGAAGAGCGTAGCGCTCTGATCTTCTAACTATCGTCTTATAGCTCTCGTCTAGACAACCTTTGAACCCCCCCTCAACTCTCATATTCTGGATCAACTTAATCTCATTCCTTCTTTCAGATCACTAGTATGGTGGATTTCGGACCTCGAGAGTGAACTATGACATTCTTTCCTATTCCCATTGATTACTGGTCGGTCTTATGTCCTTAGGGACTATGGGGAGTCTTGTGTGTTGACAATAGATATTTCGAAACTTTGACCGAATATAGCATGCGTTACTGCTCATCTAGCTCCCTTCCAGCGGGTTTCCTCCTTTCT
>JABUQX010077416.1:15000-22463 GCA_015478945.1 Trachelipus rathkii | reverse complement strand
CCGGATCCTCTATGGGATATAACGCTCTTCATTGTTTCGTAAATATATCCAATTCTTTCCTATCCACTCTCCGACAGTAGCATCATCATTCCACTTAGCTTGTAAACGCCACCCAGGATGGTAAACAAACTATCCCACATTACTCAAATCCTTATATCAATAACGATCTCCAATTCCTCCCTCATCTCTCTCTCCCACTCTCATTTATCACTGTATTAATCTTGTATTCATCTCTAAACCCATCTCCTTCAAATTTCTGTCAAATTTCCATATATAAAATCCTCCTCAACACTCCACTCCTTCCCACACACTCCAACAGCCAAGAAAATTCCTAATCCGCCCCCCACACCCCCACTATATATCCCATCAATTCGTAACTCCTCTTTTAACCTTTCTGATATACTAAAGAAGCTCTATAAAGATTAAGAATCAGACACTACCCTGTGCTGATCCCAGATCCCCACCTCCACATTTCCATCTTTTGAATAACAGTCTCACCGTTAACACTCACAAATCCTATACAAGTTTTTATTTGCTTTTCGTAATTTACTTATCCGTACACTTCCCCCAACAATCTCCAAAGTCTGGCTCTGGTACCGAGTCAAATGTCTTTCTTATGTCCAGGAAGGCTATATATGCTTTTTTATTAAATTCCGCCTCCACATATTCTTAACAAACAAGATCCGGAAGTACTTTCTTGGGGTAACATTCCTGAAATTTCAACGACCACTGGTTTAGATCATTCCTCATTAATATTCTTTGGTCAGTAAAACTGAGTAGACCCTTAGCTGTAAAATCATGCTACTAGTTCCATCAAGGGTTTTCCACACATCCTCGATATTATGCACCTTTCCTTTCAAAGGCAAAACAATATTTCCCCCATCTACGGGGGGAACTACACCCCCTCCACTCCGATTATATTAACAAAAACATATTTTCTCTTTCAATTTTATATCTTCCTTATAATCTTTTAGATATCTACACCGTCAGGAGTTTTGCAAAAGCCTCCTATATTCTCGCTCGTATCAACTTTTCACCCTTTCCATCTCCTCCCACACATATTTCCTCTTACCACAATTCCTCCCCCTTACATATTATGAGATTTCAAAATATCAGTCTCCACCTTCATTTACTCTCTGGTGCTCGTAAGTACGCTCCAATTCTATATTTTTAGATACTATAAGCTTTTTCTCTTATTATCTTTTTATGTTTTGCCAGCTTGAAAATCTTTTCTTCTCCCTCTTGCATCCTCTCCAATCTTGCCATCCTTCGCCGTACCTGTTCCTTTCACTATCTCTCTTCTGTTGCTATACAAAGTCGTCTTTATTGTCGCTTCCCCTCAACCAAACCCCTTCATTTATTTCTTTTCCCATGCTGCCCTCACATATTTCATTCACACATGGTTGTTCTTCCCTTCTCAGTACACATTCAAACCAGTTCTTTCCGCCTTTCACATACATTTCCAGCATAATATATGTTGTTTCCTCACATTCGCCATGCCATATACCTCTTCCTTTATTCTCCACATACCCTCTCTTCCCTTTCTCTTCATGCTTCACCTTACCATCTTTTTTCCTAACCTGCCTGTTCTACTCAATAGTCTAACACCAATTATATACCGGATCGTCAAAACTACTCCAGGAAACTTAACTCCATGTTCTTTGGTTAACCGACACACTATATATAATTATTTGAATAATTTTTATTTAAATAAAAATCATAATAATGATTTGGGTTCAAACTTCGTTCTTGTCAAATCTATATGTAGTACATCATTAAAACAAGAAGGAGATTGTTGAAAACCATTATAATTTGAAAACTGATGCCCTTGTTGTACGTCGCTTCTCCACCCTCCTAGTTTCTCTCTGTTTATTCTCCATTCGACAATATCCCTCCACCTCCATTCATTACCTTCCACTCTGCACAATCCTTAAAAATCACCATCATAAATGCAGCATGATGTCCTTCCGCTTCACCTTCCAACACTCCTCCAACAAAGTCATAACCTTCTTCCTTATCCTCTCTGGATTGCCCCTGTTGCATGGAGGTTAACTGATACAACGGTATTTCTTTTTCCTCTTATGTTTTAAAGAGTACTAAATCAATATCATCGTTTTACCCCCTTCTCCATCTAGTATGAAAAGGCAATCTTTTGGTCGAAACAAATAGACTTACACACATCTCTTTATTCCTACGTCAACTCCTCGATAGCTAAACTATCTCGCCCAAATCTCTTCACTTTTTCCAACTCCATCCGACACCGACCACATCTATCAGTCGCCTCAGTCATCTTACATATCTCCTCCTCCTTCCCTCTAACTACACCAATTTATTGTGCCATTTAACGTTAAAGTTAAATCCAAATCGTACCTTTTCGTTCCTAATGTTTTCTAACCTGAGTTCTTGGCGTTCCAGACTGTTTCAAGGATTTGCAGCCAAATTTCTTTCAGGCAGCTGGCATGCATACGGCCTATCCATTCCCTAGCCAATTTTTCCAGTGCCGAAACATTCTAGGACCTAATTTCGTTGCCCCGGCCCCCCCCAGTCACACGCATTCGTGTGTTGGACTCGCACCCCTATATAAATATATATGAAAAGTATATAATTATAATAATGCTATTATATAATAATAATAATATTATAATAATAATATATATATATTAAATATATATATATCTATATACATATAATTCAATGTTGTCTTATGTGACCTCATTACTTTTCTTAATTAAGAACATATACAGTACTACATACTACTTATACTACTATTTAATGTTTTTAAAACATTCAAAAGAAATAGTTATACTTTAAGTGCCAAGTGTTTTTTTTTTCCTAAATCCTTAAATTTAATCAACAAAAATACCAACACTCGTATAGTCTTCGGAAAAACATGGTAGAATATATATAATATTAGTTAGTTAAAACTCAAAAATTAAAGTCCAAATTAATAGTACGAACATCTGCTATCGTAATGTATGGGGCACAATCGCGTGAGTAACAAGTTTCTTATGGCAGTCAGACCAGGTTCGTTCCCCCGTTCGGAATCCTTTGTAAATAACCTAAAAAACTTTCTTCTCTAGGATAGGGCGAGCCATGAATGTCGACACTGAATATAATTCTATATAATATTTATCTTATATATTAAATATAATATATATATATACTTATATATACAGTATATATATACTATATTAATATAATAATATAAATATAGATATATAATCATTATATATATTGACCGCGGAGTTTCTTATAAGCCGGAGTCAGAAACCTTAAAATTTATATAACTCGTATACTAATAAAAATATATATATATATATATATATATATCTATATATATATATAATATAATATAATATATATAATTATATAATATATATTAATTATGTTTTTAATTTTTAAAATTCTTTGAAATTGGAAAGAATAAATTCTAATAAATCTAATAAAATAAACATTAATCGAATATAAAAATAACATAATAATAAATATAATATTATTATATTAATAATATATAATTATATATATATATATATACTAAATATATAAATTAAAATATAATATATATATTAAATTATATCTCTATAATTATAATATTATATTATAAATATTAATAAGTATATTATATATATAATATATATATAATTATAAAATAATATCTATTAAAAGTATTTTTACGTATTATATATTTCAGGTGATTTTATACCATTGGTTTGAAGGCACAATCTTGTAATATTATTTATTTATTTACACCCATGGATTTACACTATTAAATTAATCATAAAACAAAACGATTATTTACCATGATATAACGTTAAGGTGAGTTAAAGACCATGCTTCGCTTCTATAACACTCTTTAATCGCACTATGTAAACTACACCAACTTCGAAGGTTGTGTAATTAACAAAACATAATCTATATTGCGATTATCAAAATAAACGAAAATTAATAATTATATTCTATTAACAGAAAGTGTTGGGTCAAAAATGAAAAGAAGAGAGCAAGATTTAAAAATATTTTTAAAGAATCAAGTAAAGCAAAAAAATTAAGCCATCCATTAGAATACTATAAGCTGCAAATTATTTTGCAGTTATGGGGTGCTTACCAATTCTCATTGCAGAGAAATGGATTACCCATACATCTATACGAACGAATTACACTTACAGCCATGTATGCAACACAAGATACCCGTCAACAAGATATACCAACACCATATCAGGCAAAATCGCACAACAGCAAAATCGCTTTTTAAATATAATTTATGGTTAAAAAGCAGTTATTGGAAATAATTACCAAATTCTTTCATAAAAAAAATAGACTGCATATTAAAGATGGTAGCGATAATGCATTGCAAAGCAACTTTACTTACAGAATGAAAGAAAATTTTTGTTAAAAATAAAAATTAATTTATATTTCACCAATTAATTTTATATTAGATTACATCCTTAGCTATCATATTAAAGTATTATCTTTAATTTTATTAGCTTCGTTTTAAAATTAAAGTATAACTTTGAACAAAACTATAAAATGACTAAGAGAGATCGTACCAAAGCAATAAATTGTTTATTAAAAATGTCTTTGAAAAAAAGTTTACAGATAATTAGAGCTTAGCTTAGGAATCTTCAAAGAACTATACAAGACAACATGCAGATTAAGTTTCTAAAATAGGTGATTTAATTATAAAAAATATTATAATAATAATCCCACTAGAATAAGAAAATATTATATTTACTTATATAAAAATAATAATATAATATAAAATTATTAAAAAAAAATCAATTATAGTTTATCGATAATGAGTTTGTCACCAAACCAATTATATTCCTAATACGACTACTATACTACTTACTAACTAAAACTAATATAAGACAAAAAATAATAATGAATAAATAATAATTTAATACATAATAAAAAATAATGAATAATCAATAATCAATTAATAATAATAATAATAATATTTTTTGAATGGTGTCTCTGTGACTTTATAATATCTGTCAGGTATTGGATAATTAGATCGTCATTGTTCGAATCCACTTATAATATAAATAGCGAGTCCCACTGAGCTAGGGAAACTAATATTTTTCTCATTCCTTGGCACAATGACGGTTTTTAATAATCTATCTCAGTAAAGAACATCTGTATTAAAAAAGAGGATAGTTATTATTGATAGAATTTTATTTAAATGAAGGACTACAGCCCCACCCACCCGAAATTTTGATGAAATAATTTTATCAAAATTTTCAAATAAGATCAATAAAAGTAATTGGTACTTTACAATTCAATTCAGACCCCCCCCCCCCCCCACAAAAAAAGTAGATTAGTACTATTACAATTCACCCCCTCCTTCCCCCCAAGAAAAAAAATCCTGCGTATGCCAGTGGTTAGCTGTAAGACTGAAATGTTTTTTTTGTATTCAAAAAATGTTACTATCATTTACAATTTTTATTTTTAAGTTAAATTTATTAATTTTATTTTTTAATTTCAAAAGTTCGCTCCTCACTGGCAATGCCGTATTCTAGGAAAATAACTACTCTAGATAATTGCTACCTAGGATACGAAAGAAGGATCGAACCCTTTCCCTGTGCCTCGCAACTCTTTCGCTTTACCGTTCTGTTATTATTTAGGTGTTATATAAACCTAATATTTAATATACTGAAATTTAGATAATTCCCGCTACTCATCGGTGGAGGGTCATAAGGATTCAGTTATGATGCTCCTACCCTTGTCCTATTGACCGCCACCACCATCTTTATATCTGTCCACCTTCTTCCTATTCTCTCCACTTTATTCGTTAAAGATCTTTTCCATGTCATGATTCTTCTTCCTTCTCTTCCTTAAATTAATAACATTCAATTTCTCTTCTATCAGGTTAAAATTATTTTCCTTCCGACCCTCTAAATTCCTTATATATATATATATATATATATATATATATAATATATATTATATATAACTAATATTATATATAATTATATTATATATAATATATATATATATATATATAATATATAATCTCCATTTATGTGTAATATAAATGTTAAACAGTATGTTTAATTAGAACGTTCTCTGAAAACAATAAACGTCATGTCCTTGTATCTAATTTTTCGTAATTTTCATATAATATATATGCGTATAAATCATTTTGTCTTAAGATATCCTTACAATCATCAGTATTATAACTTTATATATCTTATATGTGCAAATAAGACCTTAAGAATATATATGTTCAATAGAGAAGCTCTTTTCTCTCCCTCTCTCTCTGTTCTGCTGTCGAATAAAATCTGTGCGCGTTACGTTTCGTCGTGTTTCTTCCGACGGCGAAATTTAACAACCTGTTCGTAAAGCTATTGTTGTCAGCGTCGAATTTATGATTCGTTGAAAAGTAGGAAGAAAATCCCGTTTTCAAGTCTTTCCGACACGTCCAGTCATAACTCAGTCTGAGGAATAGAAAGCCGTTTAATACGTGTCCTCGACGCAGATAAACAAAGCCTTTGATGGTTAATGGGAATAGGCCAGCTGAGACCCAAAACGCTTGTCATTTCTTCCCTTATTTATTCATTATGTAACCAATAGTAAATCGGAATTTGTGCGGCGTGTATTCGTGTTCTGATATTCTTGGCTCATCTTTACGAGCTCTTTTAGTGTTGTCCTATAATCTTGATTTTAGTGTTTAAAATGTTTTTGCTCTAAGAATAACTTTTGTTTTGCTAGTATGTTTGACGAAGGTAAAGTAATCCAAAGTGCAAGACATTTGTCATAAATTACGTTGATGAAATTGACATCGTAAGTAAAAATAAGAATTGAAAATTTCTTTATTCCGATGGCTTATTGCCCATACAGCTCGAAATTTTCACTGTTCAAGATTTCTCATTTATTTTCATGAATATATTTTTAGAAGATTGGATGAAAAAGCCGGTACGGAAGAGAGTGCGAGGCGGTAGAATAGGAATGAGTGAGGGAGAGAGAGATACAAAGTGGAAGGGAGGGAGATAGGTGAAACGAAGGAAAGAAGACGTCTACCAAATCATCCGTTGGCAATTGTCTTCTATCTTAAGATTCTCTTTTATCTTCGGAAAGTGCAATTCTGAAAGGCTATTCTAAAAGACGAAGCGTATCGGAGATTTCTCTCCTTTTTGCCTCTTGACGCAATTCTAAATTGAAATATAGGAGGGAGGGAAACATTCTCCAAAAAAAAAAATATCGCTCCTTTATTTGTATTTGAATTTTATTATACACTTTTTAAATGTATTACGAAGGAGTCGCTTCGTCTTTTTTATCTTCTTCTTTTTCTTTTTTTTTTTTTTCTTTTTTAAATCACGTTTTCTTTTGACGTGTTTAATATGAATTTCTCATAGTTCGTTTTAGCCACTTGTGACTTACATTTACATCCAAAGAGTGCGAAGCTATACCATAAAATTCCAGTAGAGCTAATACTATAAATAATATATATATATATATATATATAT
>JABUQX010077416.1:0-12500 GCA_015478945.1 Trachelipus rathkii | reverse complement strand
AAGTAAGATATTCATGAAATGAGCAGCTATTTCAGATAGAGTTCAGAGATTGACACAGCCTAATCAGTATGTCGCCGAGTGATCGTCTGTTAACTCAGTTTGAATAGATCCCAGGGCAAACAGACTCTGAACTTTCCCATAAAGTTTTCCATCCTGCCTAAAGATCACGTACTTTATTATGTCTCAAAAAAAAAATCCAGGTATCAGTACGCGACAATAAGTCAAAGTACCTCATGGAGGATTCTGCATGGTCATCTGTATCATCATTATCTTCAACATATACAGAACACATCACCTGCTCATTACCCACCACGAATAACCTTGCGATTCTCTCAAACAAACCTAACATGTTTGTTATTCAGTATCTTAGCAGATGGGGCTATTTTTGATCGTGTATATAACAAATTTTCACAATTATATCTATATATTATTAATATTATATATTATATATTATAATATATTATATATATAAATATATTAAATAATTATATTATTATATATATATATATATTATATTATAAATATATAATTATATATATATATATAAAATATATTATAATATATAATGATATAACAAATTTTCACAAATATATATAATATATATATATATAATAATATATATAATATATATATATATGTTTGTTGTGTGTATACAGCAATGTATATAGCTATATAATATATAATATATATATTATATTACTATATATATTTAAATAATATATATATATAATACAATAATATATATATAATAATATATATATTACTATATATATATATATAAATATATATAATTCTTGTATCTTAAAGATAGCATAATACTTATCGACAGGCTTCGTCTAATTTTTTTTTATATATTACATAATATAATATATATTAAGTATATACTATGATATATAATTCCTCGTCCTTTTCGTTGTAAAAGTTCGTGATTGGCGTTTTTGCACGCTTCACGTGCTTCCTCCCCGGCGTGTACCGCACTGACAACGCTTTGTAATTCATCAGTGTTTGCATACCTTGATGCCGATTTGAGATTGACTTGCCAGCATTGCCTTGCCTCATTAGACCTAAACTCTGTTGATTTATCGGGTGCAAAGTGAAAAAGAACAAAAGAGAGAATTTCAAGTGTATTATCAGAGCGAAGATTGGAGATTAAGAATTTCTCCAATTTTTTTGTCGTTCTGCAAAGCTCAACTCACCTATTCTTTAAAAAATAAAAAATAATTGCAAATATTTAGAAGGGATTTATAAGATCAAGTTTCAGGTAAAAAGGCAGTTGCTAGGGCGCTAAAATATAGAATATATATATATATGTATAATTAAATATTATATTATATAATATATATATATTAATATATATATTATAAATATATATAATATATATAATATATATATATTATATATCTATATTTATAAAATATATGATAATTTATATAATATATATAATATATAATATATATATTATATATATAATATATATATAATATAACATATTACTATATATATATAGTATATATATAATATATAATTATATTAAATAATTATATATATAATAATAATTAATTATATTTTTCAATATATAATATATACATATAATATATAATATATAGTATATAATTACTCTATATATATAATTTAATATATATATATAATTTAATAATTATTATTATATATTAAATAATTATATATATAATATATATATATATATATATAATATACTAATTAGATTAATATATATATTTAATATCTATATAATATATTAATATATATTATTAGTATATATATTTTTTATTTACGAAAAAAATAATTAAGCCCAAAACCAAGGAACAGGACTTTATTAAGGCAGAAACGTTGATTTACTTCTTTTCCGATCGTCGTTGCTCAACAAAGAATCTCCTCGTAATGTTCGACAAAAATTCTTGTCGAAATCGAATTGATTAGCAATTCTTGTTGGCTCTTCAAATTTGCTCCTTTCTCTTTTGTTAGATCTGTGTTCGTTCTTATGTCAATGAAGTAATAAGTTACAAAAAAAATTTACGATATATATATATATAATAATATAATTATAAGTATATATATTTTATATATATAAATATATATATAGATAATATATATATATATATATCTATACAATTATAATATAAAACATAATATATTATAATAATATTTTTTTTTAATTTAAATCAGATGATAAAAGTGTTTTACTAAAAATTTCAATTTATCTTATTATCATTTATTTTATTATATTTTATTAATTATTATATTATTATTATTATTAATATTCATATTATTATGAAAATATAAATTTTCATTATATTTCGATCCACATTTTATTTTCGTACCTCAACTACAGGAGTGTCCTATTCTAATGAACTACTAAGAAATACTACTAAGGCCGGCTATTAATATAATAACACGCTAAAATATACTGTAACTGATTAGCTTATTTTAGATTTTACTTGGAGAGGCGGAAGCATTCTGAATAAATACAAAATATGGGAAGTAAGATTTTTTTCGCATTTCTGCAATTTCTTTGTTTCGAATTGTCCTGTACAGAAGTACGCCTCTCAGAGGGTATTTAATCAAATAGGAATGAAGTGGTGAAACATGAACAAAAAATAACCAACGCCCTGTCACACATTAAGATAACACAACAACAATTAAAACATGGTGGCTGAAACATTATAAGAACACAAAAAAGCTTTCCACAAGGGCGAAGTTTCGCCCCAAAGAAACCAAGAAATAAATAAATATAAAATATAAAGGCGAAGCCCCCCCTAGAGTAGAACCTGCAGCGGCAACGCGTGATAAGTCGCCTGTGAGTAACATGCCCAATTCAGAGAAGGACGGCAATCGGTCACGCCCATGGTAGCTAATAATACATCTGGGGGTAGCACAGCAACATCACCCCCACCACCAAAAACGACCACCATCAGAAAAGCAGCAAAACCACAAACGCAGACACGCCCCAGAGCACCCCGCCACCACCCGACACCCAACATGCAACAACAGCCCGAATACAAACCACCACGCAGACACACAACTGAACCACATGCTCCACACAACATAAACGCACCCCTCACACAACCGACCACAATCCAAGCACGACCACCCACAGTCATCCCGCACAGGACACGACCAAACAGCCCCCCAACGCGCGCATAAGCAAGTAACGACGCAGCAAACAAACCCAAGCATCACAGAAACACTCACACACCAACCGAACAACAACACGCGTTGCCGTGACATCCACCGACTACGAGCCAATCAGAAGCCACAACAGCCACACCCCACGATCAAACAACAAGAACCACCCCAGCAACACAAATGCCTACAGAACACATCCACCGACACCTAAGACTACTGGCCGCAATACACCGACCACGCCAGCCCAGCACAACACACACAAACCACCAATCCGGACCGTAAAGACCAAGAAACAAACGACTCACGAGCACCCCCACCACCGGACACACATACCAAACACAACAAAACTTAAGGCAACAATGGGGGGGTCAACACACAAATAACTTATTATTTTTTAATCAGAAAATTTTATTCCACCAAATTTTAAGACTTTATACTCTTTCTCGGTATCTGCCTAACATACGATGCTTAAAAAATATACGATTTTATTAAATATCTACTATTGTTTTATATTATTTAAAAAAACTTACTGATCCTGGCTTCGTGTATGACTGTTAAAATTAATGTTAGATCCAAATATAAATAGCAAACATATAAGAAAGAAACTTAAAAACAAACTTAACAAAACACACGCAAGTGTAAACAGAAAAGGACCTATATATAGTTATTACTACTTTCAGTTTCAAAATTGATGCACCAAAAGGTTACGTGGCGAAGGAAGGGTAGAAAAGGTTGAAGATGAAGAACGCGAAGACACTTTATTGGACAATGACAATATGACAATAACATGGTGGATTCCTCCCCAGAACCGTAGGTTGATAGAGTGTGAGGCTAAGGTGCAGTCAAAGGGTTTCCACAGTAGGATTCGGAGCGTTCGGCGGAGACTGCCAACACCACAAGTAATTGCGACCTACGGCGATGGTCGCTGGCAGGTTGTTGCGTCTGTCTCAAATACCGTGATGGAACCCCTCTCTCTGGCAACGGTAAGATGACTGCCTGACACCCCTGGAGATTGCTCTCGATGAGTCTGCGAATGTCCTGGATAGTGATTTGATCCGTATACGTCGTTCAGCTGCCTGTCGCGAGTGTTCGAGAGGGTCCGTGGTTGGAGGGGGTTTGCAAGCTTCTGGAGTCCGACGTTCAGGATTATCCACAAATGTTCGATTGGGTTGAAGTCCCCGGACTAATATGGTTGGCCACTCCAAGCGTATGTTGAACCATTCTAATGGTAGTCGCTACAATAGAATAGGTTATAGTCCCTACAGAAAATCCTTATGAGGCGTCTGAGACGAAGTCGGAGCAGCAACCGTAGCCGGAGAGGAAGTAGGAGTCGGATCTGGAGGCAAATGTATATTTTGAAATGTGATTTGTCAACCTATGTTATCTAGTACGGACGGAAAGCTCGATTTTGAGGGTTTAAATCCTCTACTGGGTGTTTGAACACCTCCAAATTGGGGTTCCATACGAAAAAGGAGAAATCATGTAAGAGAAAAACGCTCGGAGGGCTTAACTGAGGAAGCTGAAGGAAGGAAAACGAAGAAATCAGAAGGAACCTCACATGATTAAAGGGGGGGGGGTAGGCCGAACACCAAAATTGGAGTTTCACCCATAAAATGAAATTTTTGGAGAGAAATTCGTAGAATACATAAATACATGGTTACCATAATAACCAAATCTTGTTAAATAAGCGGACTCTGTTATAGGGTCCACTAAGTTTGTTAATTTTAATGACACTTGAATTTATTATTATTATCTCTTTCTTTTTTTCGCTATCTTTCCAGACATCATGCCTAACTTGTCCTAATCTAACCTAACATACTAACGTAACAAACCTAGCTTGTTGATTATTACGACAGTTGAATTTATTATTATGTCTGTCTGTTTGTCTGTCTGTCTCTGTCTCTCTCTCTCTCTCTCTCTCTCTCTCTCTCTCTCTCTCTCTCTCTCTCTCTCTCTCTCTCTCTCTCTCTCTCTCTCTCTCTTCACACCCGACACCTTGTCTAACATAACCTATCCTAACTCGCCCTTACCTAACATAATCGTTACCATTCTAATACTTGTACATATGACATACAGAATAAAGTTGTATTGAATATCATTTTTAAATGACGTAGTGCATTGTATTCAGTTTTCTATGGGCTGAGTATTAACTTTTACGTTTTAATATATATTCCTTTAACTTGTAGCATTTATATTTCAATTTCTTATCATATATTTAAATTTTATTTAAATATAGGTTTCTTTTTGCATGCGTTAACTTTAATATTTGAATATATTTTCTTCAAACTGTAACATTTATATTTTAAAAACTTTTTCACATCTAATAATTTATACCTCGTTTTCGTTAGGAATATATATATATATATATATATATATATATATATATATATATATATATATATATATATATATATATATATATATATATATATATATATATATATATATCTATATATATATATATATTTAGGGGACCGTCAATTCATCTAGGTTAGGTCTAGGTATAAGGAATCGTCGATTCATCTAGGTTAAGTATCGGTTTAGGAATTAGGTTAGGTTAGATTATGCTAAGTTTTGTGAGTAAATAAAAGCAAATCTGTGTATACCTGACAAATCTTATAACCTGAACTAGCAGGGACCTAAATCTATATGAATCGACGATATCGTAAACCTAGACCCCACAGCACCAGATGGATTCACGTGCGTAAATCTAGACCTAGAGGTAGATGCACTGACGGTCCCAATGCACTTTGCATACGCCTATATATATATATATATTTCAATATATATATATATATATATATATATATATATATATATATATATATATATATATATATATATATATATATATATATATATACATATAGAAAAATAAAAATATAAATATATATACATTCGGAAAACTTTTTATGGTAATTTAATATTGATATTGATAATAATCGAATCAATTCGAGAAAATATCGATAGTGTTTATGAGTCTACATTTGGAAGGAAGCGAAGCCTATTTTCATAAGCCAATAATAATTTTCATACCGTTATTATATTAATTTAATTTTTTTTTTTTTTTTATTGTATTTAATGTACAAATATTATTTAAGATTTTCTAAGTGCTTTTTAATTATTTCAGTACATTTTATGTCTACAGTTTAAATAAAAGTAGTCATAATGACTGATATTATTATTATTATTATTTTTATTATTATTATTATTATTATTATTATTATTATTATTATTATTATTATTATTATTATTATTATTATTATTATTATTATTTTATTATTAATTATAAGTAGTAGTAGTAGTAGTAGTAGTAGTAGTAGTAGTAGTAGTAGTAGTAGTAGTAGTAGTAGTAATTTTACAAAACATTTGGGACAATAATTAAATTCAGAGAAATATGTTTATTATTCACATCAAAAGTGAATTAATATAACTTCATTAAGACTTCCCACATTTATGATAAAAAGTTCAATTTGAGTATAATTCTGATATCACATTCATATTTTGAATTAAATTTTAATGTAAAACGTTTATGTGAAAGTTGGATCAAGTTTTATGTTATAAATAACAAAGTTCCATTTTTTATAGTGTTAATAATTATTAATTGTAAAATGTAATGATATTAATTAATATTAAACAAAATTTCAAAAAAAATTTTGTCCCGCAAACTGAAATAGATTAATTTAATACCATTTTTTCCGCTGATTTCAAATATGTTTTCAGTTTTTTTTTCTGTAACCTTAGTTTTTCTGGGATAGCATATTTAAATTTTTAAATAAATGTATTAAATAAATTTACAAATCGAGCTAATTTTATATTAAAAACTCGCCTATAAAATGTAGAGGCATATGAATTTCGACGGTATTTAGTTCTGGTAAGTCCCATTTTCGTGACCAACAGTAATCATCCAACATAGAAGTGTTCACCTTTCCTTGGTACCGGGTTTCAAAGCTCAGAATGTCCTGGTAAAACCTTTCGCTCTGTTCGTCTTTGACTGCCCCAAAATTTTCAGGGAAGAAGTCCAAGTGAGAGTCGAGGAAGTGAATTTTTAGGTTTATATTCCATCCCAAGCTCTTGTATGATGTCAGTAGCTCTTTCACAATGTCAGAATAGTTCTTTGCTCTGTGATTCACCAAAAGTCTCTACAAACTTTTTTAAATGACAGCCATGCAGTTTTTCCAACATCATTGAGCTCTTCCTCAAACTGTTCCCTAATCTGTGGCTTAATAAAAATACCTTCCTTGATTTTAGCGTCGCTTATTCTTGGGAATTTAGTTCTTAAATATGTTAATCAATTGCCATTTTTATCCATACATTTGTTTGGGAGGGTCAGGTACAGGTAAGTCTTCACTATGAGGTACAAGTCTCATAGCAGATTTAAATTAGGATATTTTACAATATGCATGAGTTTTCATGTTATCCCACGAATATTGGTCATGCAAAAGTAGCAATCAGAAGTATGATCTTTGGATTCTCTTCAAATTATAGGTATGGCAAAAGGCATATGGCGTGAACCTTCGCCCATCTGAGAAGCTTGACGCATGTTGCAAAGAAACAAACATAGAGGGGCTCACATTTATCCCTGATCACCCACTTTGTAGACGGTAATGTTCATAGCACTTCCTAATGATGACGTAAAATGTCGTTGTTGTGGCTTGAATGTTAATTCCTCGCATATATAGCAAAAACAATTTGGATTGTTTATACAGTTTCTCTGCAATTTGAAAGTGAATCTCTCTCTCTCTCTCTCTCTCTCTCTCTCTCTCTCTCTCTCTCTCTCTCTCTCTCTCTCTCTCTATCTCTCTCTCTCTCTCCCTCTCTCTCTCTCTCTCTCTCTCTCCCTCTCTCTCTCTCTCTCTCTCTCTCTCTCTCTCTCTCTCTCTCTCTCTCTCTCTCTCTCTCTCTCTCTCTCTCTCTCTCTCTCTATATATATATATATATATATATATATATATATATATATATATATATATATATAAATATATAAATATATATATATATACTCTATATACATATATATATATATAATAATCCAGATACTGTTTAATAATACCACAAATTTATTTCGGACAGCAAACGATATCATAGCACAGGCTGGAGACGACAAATGACATCTGACCAACAGAATGATGCTCTGACTCAGTGTTATAAGCATCTGTGACTAACTTACAGGTTGTTAAAATTGATAGATTTATGATTTCTTTAGTTTTTTTCAAGTAGTTTAAGCTTTAAATTTTAACAGCAACTGAGTATTTTCTTGAATTAACAACAGGAGATTTGAGGGATACAAGTGGATCTTAAAAACTGTGTGTGATAGAGAAAAATTGACTATTTTACCTTTCCTCCATGTCTTCCATTCCATCCTGTCTTCATTCCATTTTAATTCTCTCTTCTCCATCCATCCATCTCTCTCTCTCTCTCTCTCTCTCTCTCTCTCTTTATCTCTCACTCTCTATATATATACTCTCTCTTTCTCCCTCTCCTGCTCTATATATATATATATATATATATATATATATATATATATATATATATATATATATATATATATTACAAATAAAAGAGATTTATTAAAATTTAAAATAAAGGGATTTTTTTTTAAATATTCTGTTAAAATCAAAAAAAAATTTCATACCCATGACTTCCAATTATGTCAAACAGAAATATTTTATAAAACTGTGATTAAGTGTTACGTGTACTGTTACTTCCGTCTGTATTTGAAAGGCTGAACTGAAAACCAACTATCAGATACGTTATGAAACTGCTAAGAATCTGAAAACAATAAAATGAATTGAATTAATTAGTAATAACTAATAATGAAAGAGGAGAGTCAAGGCATAGGTGGGGAAAGGAATTTTTGGGAAAATGAAGCAAGATCAATAGGGTGTTAGAATACTACAAGATTAATATTAATGATAATTATTTTCCTTCTCTATACCTTTATTATTAAATGCTGATTAAATATTAAAATATCATAAGATTTTAGCAATAAACATAATTTTTTTTTCAATAAAATAACAAACAATCTTACAACTTAAAATTTAGATGAAAACTAATTTACTTCGTGAGTTTTTATAAAATTTAAAAGTGTTAAAAAAAGTCGAATTACATTTAAAAAAAATAGTTATTAATTACCGATGAATTATTATTATTATTATTATTATTATTATTATTATTATTATTATTATTATTATTATTATTATTATTATTATTATTATTATTATTATTATTATTATTATTATTATTATTATTAATCAGTGGAGGATATAGTTTCGCTAATTCGTTAAATGGCGAAGCTAACTCAGGTGATAGCGGATTCGGGTTTTCGTTAACTGAAATTCGTCAGCGGATCAATTAGCTTCAGCTAACACTAAAATAAAAAATGTTGGTTTATGTGCTTAAACGTGTTTGCAACAATCTGTCTAATGCGCTATTGGGTGACTACATATTAACACAAGAGCGCATGTTCTCCATAAGAAAGAATGTCTTGAGGGCCAAGAGAGATACCCCTTCAGATAACTTTGAGAGGGTGATGGCCATAATAGGCAATCGGCACCAAGTCGTGACAATGAAAATGAAGCAAGAGGCAAGCTGAATGAATGCATTAATTATATTATTAAAGTCTTACAAGTAAATATTTCATTCATATTTTTATTTCTTAATATATTTTTTTTTAGCTTAATGATTTTTGTCATGCAAATAAACTGAATTTAACTAATGTTTAATTTTGTTTGTTTGTTTAATTATTTTTTGCAAAATATTGATCATCATCTGATCTTGGCATGTTACACCTCTTTGGAAAGATCTAGGACTAAAAGTCTAAGCTAATATTAAAATTTGTCTATAGATCTAAGCTATAACATATTAAAATTTGTCTATAGGTCTAGCAATAAAATTATTAAAATTTGTCTAGGTTTGCATTCTGTTAAAATTTCAACTCTGTGATTTAAATTACCTTAAAAACTCTGTTTGTTTCCTCCTTCCATCTGTTATCGTTTCTCCGCTGTGGTAGTGTTTCTGCCACCAATCTGGTTTATCAGTTTTTCTTATCACCATAACTGCAATCAGTTCACAAATGCGGCTTGATTTTGGGTCTAGTTGTATGTGGGTAATAATAATAATAATAATAATAATAATAATAATAATAATAATAATAATAATAATAATAATAATAATAAGTAATAATAATAATGTGTGTGTAATAATAATAATATTAATAGTAATAATATGTGTGTGTGTGGGCTCAGGTGACAAAAGTGATATCCCCAGTGATCTTTGAATCTTAAACTTGGTACTCCATGTCAGGCAGAACTAGATTCATCAAATAGTCGAATTAAAGTCGGTAAATTATCGGGTGTCGACATATTGTCGGTCGTTCTCGGTTCGCGGTTAAATCTTCAGGTTCGTGCACTTTGGAATAAAGTTGAATGCAGGCAGGGCAAAAATGGGTGCAATCTTAGAATATCTCGCATGCGCAAAAGTATTTACCGTAACTACGTGGGCTGACATTCGGTATAGCCTACGTTGTCAAATAATTATTTAATCATCAATACATATGTAAAAAAAAATATGGTCAAAGAATTTAAGTTCAACTTCCTTAGGAATGATTCTTCCATCGGCCGCCATTTTTTTATACAATAGGTACAGAGCCACAGTCTAAAAAGAAAAAATAATAAACTTTAATAATATGAAATGTGGAATTTGGGATTCTATTCATGAACTGATGTATATAAATCTGCAAATGTTTTCCTTTGTTACAAAGAATTTGTTTTCATGAGGCTTAAGAACTTTTAGTACAAATACGATGATCCTTTAGAAGAGCCATACTGAATTACATACAACCACAAACATTTAGTAGAAATAGATAATAAGGTGCAAATTAGGAAATATTTTTGGGACTAGCCCAAATGGTCTAGAGGTCAAAATGGTTGACCATTCCAGATTAATTCCGGAATTCCCCGTTCCAGATTCCAGATTCCATGTTTCCATTCCATTCCATTCCATTCCATTCCATTCCATTCCATTCCATTCCATTCCATTCCCCATTCCATTCCATTCCATTCCATTCCATTCCATTTTCCCCAGTTGATTTGAATTTTGTTCCATTCCATTCCATTCCATTCCAGTCCAGTCCGGTTCCCCATTCCGTTGGTGTTTCCTTCAATTTCGGTCCTCAAATGGTCCGTCCTTTTCTGGGCCGTTTGTTTGTTGTCCGTCCATTGGTCATTTTTCCATTTCTTTGTTCATTCCCATCCATTTCCTGTCCTTCCATTCCGTTCTCTCTCTCTCTCTCCTGGGGAAACAGTAATTTCTCTCGAGCTACCACTTATAAATCTGATCCCTTTCCATATATATATATATATACCTATATATATATATATATATATACTACTATATATATATATATATATATATATATATATATATATATATATATATATATATATATATATATATATATATATATATATATATATAATATATATAAATATAAATAAAAGTGATTGATTGCTACATTTAGGAATTTAATTTTCGAAAATTATATGTGAGGAGGGAGGGAAAGGGAGAAGGAGGTAGAGGAGAAGAAGAAAAAGAAGAAGAAGGAGGAGAAGGAGGGGGAGAGGAGGGAGGAGGAGAAGAGAAGAAGAAGATAAGGACAGCATCATGCAAATATAATCCATTTTTCTAACTAAAAGATCTAATTCATTTTAGAGTTTAATAAATGTTCTTTGATTTTCTAAAAAGCAATTTCGTTTTGCATTGTGGTGCCTTAAGTTGGATTCGATTTAATCAAACTTTCTTTTTCAAAATCTATAAAAAAAATGCTCAGATAACTTATTTCTGTGTAATATAGAATAAAATTCTGTAGATCAAATAGCAACAACCACAGGGGTCAAAAAATTCCTTACGGTTGATGGAGCGTTTTACGATTTTACGCTGTTTGACCACTTTCACATAAATTCAGCATTTTTCGCCTAAATATGGCTGACACCTAAATTAAAATAAAATTAAAAATATTTGCAATGTATTATTGTTATATTTATATTTTAGGGATGTCGATTTAAAAAATATCGATGCTCTTAATAATCACTATTCGCATAACTACTAACGTTAACGATGGGTTTGGGGCTTACCGTTGTGTCGGTTTTGTGTATGTGTGTGTGTGTGTATTGTGTATATATATGTGATCTCTATGTATGTGTGTGTATTGTGTATGTGTGTATGTGTGTATTATGCGTAACAAAGATGAGTGTGTGTGTGTGTGTGTGTGTGTGTATGTGTATGTGTGTGTGTGTGTGCGCTCGCAGTATTGTGGCCAATGACCGATAAATGCGTTGGACGGACGTAAAAAGGCA
>JABUQX010077415.1:27500-30000 GCA_015478945.1 Trachelipus rathkii | reverse complement strand
TGAGGTCGGGCGATCTTGCAGGCCACGCAACATTTCCCCCTCTACTTTTCCATTTGTCGGTGTAGACTCTGTTCAGATACGCCCGTACTTGGTGGCTGAAATGCGCTGGAGCGCCATCATGTTGGAACCACATGTCTCTGCGGGTTGCAAGGGGTATGTCGTCCATGAGCTGCGGAAGCGTGTTCTGGAGTAGTTGCAGGTATCGCCAGAAAATCCAAACGGTGTGGAATGATGACAGGTCCCAGCAGATAATCCCCAAGAATTCCATCCCAGATGTTTACGGTAAATTTAACTTGGTAAACTTTGATGAACATTGCGTGCGGATTGTCCTCGTATCATATGTGGCTGTTTCTGCTATTGAAGTACCCATCACGTGTGAAGCACGCCTCATCGGTAAACAAGACATGTGCAGGAAAGGCCGGATTATCGATGATCCGTTGCAAATCGCACACGGGGTGCGAAGTCGTTTGGCCCAGGTCCTTGTACTTTCTGTAGGTGGTATGCACGGAGGCTTTGCTCTTACGAGACACGAACCACAGACGACTGATTTGAACCCATGGCATGGGCAATAGCGCGTGTGCTAGTCGACGGGTCGTTAGCGACTCCCTCAATCACCTCTTCTTCAAACGCAGGAGTCCTCGTATTACGCTGCCTTTCCCCAATGCACCGGGGACGAAGGGTCCCATTATCTCGAAGGCGCTGATGAAGGCGAGCAAACATTGTGTGGTGGGGGTGATTTCTGTGTGGAAACCGTTCCTGGTACATGAGGTTCGCTCTTCGTCCAATTCCGTTCTCCGCACCGTAACACATTATCATGTCAGTTAACTCGGGAAGAGTGTAGTGATCCATTCGTAATCGATGCCTACACTGTACTGAATCAGCGATGAATTGGGCAAGGTAAAGATATTGCCACGTGTTTCCAAAGGACGTTAAGCGTACACGCATGTACGCACGCACAAACACATTAAAATTGAGTAACCTAAATCGTCGGTAACCTACATGCGACGCGTCACACAACATAAACTTGTGTATCTTACATCATCCGTAACGTTGAAACGAAACGTCATACAGCATAGGTTATTTAACAATAAATGTTCCTTATCGTTTGCTCTATCAGCCCTCCGAGTTTGTCGCAGAGGTTTTGAATCACCCTGTATATATATAATGGAAAAATGAAAATTCGAAATTTGTTTTCAAAGAATACAATTTTCACAGGTATAACTAATAAATTTGGCTATTTTATCCCGCATGCCTATAATTATATATATATATATATATAATATATAATATTATATATATATATATATTATATATATATATATATATTATATATATACTATATATAATATATATATATATATAATATATATATATATATATATATATATATATATATATATAATATATATATATATATATATATAAAAGGACACATAATCTTATCTTCATAAATTAGTTTCTCCAATGAGTTGGACTTCCTTAGGGTACTTTTTCTAAAGAATGTTTGGTGATTATGATTTAAAATTTAAGTATTCTGGATAATTAAAGTTTTAGCAGATTTCTTCTACATATGCAAAAATATTTAGACAAATCAAAAAAAGGAAAGATAAAGAATAAATCTCTCTTCAAAGGAGGAGGTATAACACTAAAAATTTCAGATGATCAGTTGATAAGACGAAAAGCCTTAGATTTCTCCTTATCAAGGATAACAGTCAGTGTGAAACCACCCAAGAGATGCAGCGCACACTCCATACAACGACGAATGAGATTTTTGCCCAGAACAAACAACTGAGGTGGTGAGAAGAAGTATCGAAGACGCCTTTGAAGATCCAGCCTCTTGTGCATTTTCGAAGAAGATATTTTAGATGAGTGTAAGTCTAATAGAAAGATAAAAAAGCTACTCTTTTGAGTCTTTATAAACAATCGTATTTTCTTTGCCCTACATGGAGATACGGGAAAGATCAGAGGTTAACATTAACGGTCCTAACATTAACTAATTTGTCGTCCTAACTTTAACTATTTTGCCGTCCTAACATTAACTATTTTCTGTTGAGTTATTCGTCTTTCAATTTGAACGAAGTAAAGAAGGACGGAGTAATAAACATAAGAGAGGATAACCCAGAGAAGCACCTCTATTATGAAAGTTAAAGGATGAAAGGTGGTTTCCTACAATAACTACTATATAACGATCTGAAAGGAAATCAGTGAGAAGACTACAAAATCAAGAATAGATACCGAAAGTGAGAAATTTTGAAATTACTGGTTTGTTCCAGATTCTTTCGAAAGCTTTCAATATGTCTAGAAACAAAAGGATTTCACCGAAATAATAAAGAACCAAAAATCACAGTTAGAAGTAATGAAAATGTCATCAATTAGATACTCTTTACTAAAGATTGGCGATCTGAGATAAAATTTGAAGATTTGAGATATTTCCAAGTATTTCTTCTGTTAAGAATGGATTATAAAACATTGGAAGTACAGATGTTAACACGAGAGGACG
>JABUQX010077415.1:0-10000 GCA_015478945.1 Trachelipus rathkii | reverse complement strand
ATCTATTGATCTATTGATTCAAGTCATATTTTGTATAACATAACACAAAAACTTTTATTTATTTTTGTTTTGTTTTCTTTAAATATTTTGTTTTACTAAAAAATTTATTCTTTTTATGTTTATAACTTAAAAAAAATTGCATTTTTACATACCCTAAAGCAGTAAATCAGTAAATCAGTAAATCAGTACCCTAGCACACCTCTACATCAAAGTATTCCTGCCAACCTCCTACCCATCCATGATCTATTGATCTATTGATCTATTGATCTATTGATTCAAGTCATATTTTGTATAACATAACACAAAAACTTTTATTTATTTTGTTTTGTTTTCCTTAAACATTTTTTGTTTTTAATTAAAATTGTTATGTTTTACATACCCTAAAGCAGTAAATCAGTAAATCAGTAAATCAGTAAATCAGTAAATCAGTAAATCAAAGTACCATCCAGCCACCCTCCTACCCTTCCATGATCTATTGATCTATTGATCTATTGATCTATTGATCTATTGATTCATGTCATATTTCGAGTATCATTTCGGATAAACATAACACAAAAATAAGTTCTTTATATACTAACCATGGAATTAATGTAACGTAAACAAAGTTTTAGCATTAATAAAGCTATCATAAACATAACCTGAACTAAGAAAATGTTATGTTTTACATACCAAAGCAGTAAATCAGTAAAATCAGTAATCAGTTAAAATCAAAAACAGCCCACCAATCACCCTCCTACCCTTCCATGATCTATTGATCTATTGATCTATTTGATCTTATTGAATCTATTGATCTATTGATTCAAGTCATATTATGTATAAACATAACACAAAAACTTTATTTATTTTGTTTTGTTTTCTTTAAACATTTTTTTTTACTAAAAAAATTTTATTCTTTTATGTTTTATAACTTTAAAAAAATTTGCATTTTTACATACCCTAAAACAGTAATCAGTAAAATCGTAAATCAAACCACCCACGTCTATTCTCCTACCATCCTGATCTATTGATCATGATCTTATTGAGCCTATTGATTCAAGTGTCATATACGAGTTCTTTATATACTAACCAACGATTATATGCTAACATAAAGTTTTCACATTAATAAGCTAACATAGCATCAAATGAACTAAGAAAATAATGTACAACGACAAAAACCTAACATATCTTAAGCACGAATAAAGTGTTAACATTAACAAAGCTGTTCCACATTTAACACCAGTAAAGTACCTAACACTTCATACAAAAACGTAACCTATTCATACTTTTGCCAAAGCATATCTCTAACATATTAACATTAATTTACATTGACACAGTAATATTTAACAACAATTTATCATAACCTTGTTGCTTAATTATCATACAGACCAACGAAAATACGCTAACAAATTTTTATCAAAAAACATAACATAAAAATAATCTTTGAATAAAATATCAGGTTAGTAAATTGTAATAAATTTACTGGATTTAAAGCAGTAAATCAGTAAACAGTAAATCAAACCATCAACCCTTCCCCACCCCTCCCACCACGACCTTTTGATCTATTTATCTATTGAATTCATGTCATATTTCGAGTATCATTTGGATAAACATAACACAAAAAATAAGTCTTTATATACTACCATCGAAATATATGCTAACTTAACAAAGTTTTTACATTAATAAAGCGTAACATAAATTAACCTGAATAAGAATATAATGTACAACGACAAACCTAACCCACCATACGGCGAAGTAAACTACTAACATTAATAAACTTCCGCACTTAACAACAGTAAAGTAACTAACACATCGTACAAAACGTAACCTATCACACTTTTTTCAAGCATATCTCTAGCATATCTATGTTTAAATTTTACATTAACATCGATAATTATTTAACAAAATTTAGCATTAACCCAGCTAATCATCTTACAGACAAAACGAATATATTGCTAACCGTACAAATTTTTTGCATCAACTTCGTAATATTAACAAAAATTCAGCATAAACCATCGTCTAAATATCATATTCCCCAACGAATAATTGCAATCATAACAAAGTTTTAGCCAAACATAACATAAAAATAACAAAACTTTATCCCTGATAACATAAAATAAGTTCTTTGAATACAAACATAACATAAAAAATAACAAAAATTTTATCGCTGACATACATAAAATACGTTCTTTGAAAAAATATCACCAGTAAAGACGATAGTTAAATATATATATATATATATAATATATATATATACTACTATATAATATATAATATATTATAATATATAATATATATATATATATATATATATATATAATATATATTAATATATATATATTAATATATATATATAAAAGTAATGTTTATAATTTTTTGTACTGTTATATAACATATGAGGTGATGGCGTAAGTGATAAGATTACGGTCTCTGGTTGGGGCGACTGGTAGATCGAAACCATCTTCTCATATTTTACAAAACTTACCTTACGTATGAATAAACAGTAACATTATCAAAGTACACTGATTAATATCAGTAAGTAACTACCACGGCATCACAAAACGTAACCAACTTGTCTACACCCTACAAAGAACCTAACTATCATACTTACCGAGGTTTGACGCTATATGAAACACAGATGTTCAGTTAGGCTTACATGACAGGCTTAACATTAGGGTTACTTTCATGTTTATACAAAAGCTTTCACGAATGCGCCCTTCACCAACATAAGCTCAATCTTTGCTATACATAACCGATCAATTTACAGCGACGAGCCCCACTACATGGAGATCACTCCAGAGAGATGCATGAAGACCCATCTCGAGGTACCCCGAAGGGGTGTAAGCGGTAGGGGCACAGCCCGAAGACCCATTTCGGGTACCCCGAAGGGGGTGTAAGCGGTAATATAAGGGCACAGCCCTTCGGGCTGTGTCCTTACAAAATAAATAAAAGTTTTTGTGTTATGTTATACATAATATGACTTGAATCAATAGATCAATAGATCAATAGATCAATAGATCAATAGATCATGGAAGGGTAGGAGGGTGACTGGATGGTACTTTGATTTACTGATTTACTGATTTACTGATTTACTGATTTACTGATTTACTGCTTATAGGTTGTAAAAAAAATTAACAAATTTTCTATAGTTCAGGTTATGTATATGATAGCTTATTAATGTAAAAACCTTTTTTACGTTACCATATATCCATGGTTAGTATATAAAGAACTTATTTTTGTGTTAGGTTTATCCGAAATGATCTCAATAGATCAATAGATCAATGATCAATAGATCAATAGATCAATAGATCAATAGATCATGGAAGGGGTAGGAGGGTGGAATGGGTACTTTGATTTACTGATTTACTGATTTACTGATTTACTGATTTACTGATTACTGCTTTAGGGTATGTTAAAACATAAACAATTTTAATTACAAAAAAAAAAATGTTTAAGGAAACAAAACAAAATAAATAAAAGTTTTTGTGTTATTTATACAAAAATGACTTGAATCAATAGATCAATAGATCAATAGATTCAATATATGATGGTAGGAGGTGGCAGGAAAGGTTACTTTGATTTGACTTGATTTTATGATTTACTGATTTACTTGATTTACTGATTACTGCTTTAGGGCTATGTAAAAATGCAATCTTTTTTTAAGTTTATTTATAAACATAAAAAGAAATAAATTTTTTAGTAAAACAAAATATTTAAAGAAAACAAAACAAAAAATAAATAAAAAGTTTTTGTTATGTTATACAAATATGACTGAATCAATAGATCAATAAATCAAAAGATCACGACATGGTTAGGAGGGCAGTTTGATTAACTGATTTTCTGATTTACTGCTTTAGGGATGTATAAAAACATAACAATTTTAATAAAAAATATGACTTGAATCAATAGATCAATAGATCAATAGATCAATAGAGTCAAATAGATCAATAGATCAAGGGATGATAGGAGGGTGGGGCAGTTTGAATAACTGATTTACTGATTTACTGCTTAGGGTATGTAAAACATAACAATTTAATAAAAATATGGACTTGAATCAATAGATCACGAATGGTAGGAATGGTGAAAAAGGGTAGCTTGATAACTGTTACTTGATTACTGCTTCAGGAGGCTATGTAAAAAATTGAAAAAAATTAATAAAAACTATGACTTGAATCAATAGATCAATAGATCAATAGATCAATAGATCATGGAAGGGTAGGAGGGTATGGAGGACAGTTTGATTTACTGATTTACTGATATACTGCTTTAGGGTATGTAAAAACGTAACAATTTTAACCCTTTAAGTCCCACTGGTATGCGGGTGTACCATATATTTCGATCCGCTATTTTTGGCAAAAATATATCGATTTTTCAGATTTTTTCTTTATAAAGTACCAAAAAGTATCGATATATGGCTTCAGAATAGTTCAGAGTATCGAATAAATAATCAGTGTTTCCACAGCGGTCGTGAGAAAAGGGTGCTTTACGCTTTGAAAGATTTTTTTTTTTTTTCGTGAAATGATGTTTTTCTGTGATTATTTAGTTGTTATAAGAGTTATTTTATGTTATTTTTGTTGGTGTTTTTATGTAGTAAAAAAGCTAAAAAAAAAAAAGTTACTTTTACCAAATTGTCGAAAAAATTAGGCTAATATCTTGTATTTTGCCTCCGATTCACGTGTGACTCATATGTACCAACGTTTCTTAGGAGCTATAAAACGACTCTATGACTCTTTTTTTATTATTATTATTATTATTATTATTATTATTATTATTATTATTATTATTATTATTATATTATTATTATTATTATTATTATTATTATTATTATTATTATTATTATTTATTATTATATTGTATTATATTATTATTATTTTTTTTTTTTTTTTTTTTATTTTTTTTTTTTTTTTATATATAATTATATATTATATATATATATATATATATATATATATATATATATATATATATATATATATATATATCTTCCTTCAGGTAAAAGTACGTATTTTTATAATATTTAATTTTCAAACATTCATTATTATAACAAATTAATATAATTTGCCACGCCACTTTGTTTACATAGTAAGTGCATTTATATATATATAAATTTATATCCATTTATATATATTTACTAATTAACAAAGGATTGAAAAGAAAAAAAAATAAATACATAATAAATAAAAATAATTTTAAACACAAGAAATAAATACATAAATACTAATAATATAAATACTAATAATATATATATTATATATATTATATATATAATATTTATATTACATATTATATATATATTATATATATAATATATAATATATATATATATATATATATATATATTTATATATACTATATATTATATAATATATATATAATATATATATATATACTATATATATATATATATATATAACGGGCATAGGGTGGGTTGTTTTTGGGTCAAGAAAACCCCCCGAAATTTTCCAGTGAATTTTTTGCAAGCTCATTTAATATATATATATTATATTATATATATATTATATATAATTAATATATATATAATATATATATATATATATATATAATATATATATATATATATATATATATATATATATATATATATATATATAGATATAGGAGATAACATCTTATATATATATATATATATATATATATATATATATATATATATATATAAGATATAGATATAGATATAGATATTATATATATATATATTATATATAATATATAATATATATATATATATATATATATATATATATATATATATATATATATATATATATATATATATATATTATATATATTATATATATACACATATATATATATATAATATATATATAAATATATATATATATATATATATATATATATATATATATATATATATATATATATATATATATATATTATATATATATATATTATATATAATATATATATATATATAGAGAGAGACTCGCTTATAAACTTTTCAGATGTCACAAGGAAATCAGCTGTCCACTCCTTCTACCTCCGCTTCATTAGGAAATCAGCTGTCCACTCCTTCTACCTCCGCTTCATCAGGAAATCAGGTGTCCACTCCTTCCACCTCCGCTTCATCTTTAGTTCATAAGCCCCTTTCTTATCAGGATGAAGTGCCAAAATTGAGGAAATCCATGCATAGGATGAGACTTTGCACCGATGAAGCTATTCGCATTGCAATTTTCCCTGGGGAGAATTCTGATGATGAGCTTAATCTCTCCGATGAAGAGGATGAAATAGAGCAGCCACGTCCGCGTTCAGTTTCACCACCAATCTCTGACAATGAGGCGTCAAAAATTCTGCACGATTTAGAACTTCGTAATGTCATTGAAATCCAAACCGGGCAAGACATTGATGACGAAGAATCCCTTTCTCTTCCTGTTCCTGCTACGACTTCGGCGAAAAGAAGGGCAACCTCTTCCAATCCAATGTGGAGGAAATCCCAGTTCATTCCCCCTGTCGATCAATCTTGGAAGGATCATGAACAATACAGTGTTGATGATTCTTGGCACAATTTCCTTCCTATTGATTTTTTCTACCTTTTCTTCGATCCCTCTCTCTTTTCTTACATTGCCGAACAGTCCAATCTGTATGCTTTACAATCAAATGGTAAGGAGGTAAAGATTCAAGAGCATGATATAAAAGTATACGTTGGAATTCTTATGAAGCTGGCAATTCTAAAGCCCCCCTCTTTCCGTTTCGTTTGGCATAAAACCTCCGGATTGGATCATATAACTAAATTCATGAGTAGGAACAGGTTCTTTGAAATTAAAAAAAACATCCATTTCAATGACAAAACCCTCGAAAAGCCCAAGGAAGATCCCCAATACGACCGACTTCAAAAAATTCGGTATATTTTTGAGAAGGTGAGGGCTAATTGTGGGAAGATTCCTTTAGAAGAGTACCACTCTGTGGATGAACAAATGATAGCCACGAAAGCCCATCACAGTCTCAAACAGTACCAACCCAATAAACCCCATAAATGGGGATACAAAGTTATTACCCGAGCCGGAGCTAGTGGGATCGTCTATGATTTCATTTTTTATGAAGGAAAAGGGACTGTTACCGACAAATGGGGAGTTGGGGTCTCTTCTTCTTACGTTTTGAAGTTGGTTGAAAATATTCCCCCTAAGAAAAACTATAAAGTTTTTTTTGATAATTGGTTTTCTTCCTTGGCTTTGGCAGAGGTTTTGCAGGAGAAGGGGATCCTCTTTGTCTCAACTGTGCGCCTAAATCGCCTCAGGGGGGTCCCTTTTATGGATGAAAAACTATTGAAGAAAGAGGGAAGGGGAAGATCTGATAATTGGGTAGACAAGAATACAGACTGTATTGCCATACGTTGGTATGACAATAAGTCTGTACACTTGTTATCCAACTATGCTGGAGTTGAACCCCACGATATATGTCGCCGGTGGGAGTCAAAGGTTCAGAAATATGTGGAGATCGAGAGACCATTCTCTGTACACGAATAACAATAAATATATGGGTGGAGTCGATCTTGCAGATATGCTCATTGAGCTATACAGGATCGACTTCAAATCCAGAAAATGGTATACTCGGATCTTCTATTATTTGCTGGACCTTTCGATTGTCAATGCCTGGCTGTTGTACCGGAGGGTGCATGTGGACAAAAGAGAGAAAAAACCCTTTATACCACTGGTAAATTTTAAGACCGACGTGGCAGAAGGGTTATTGAACTCTATCCACACTGGTACCCCAAGAGGAAGACCGAGTTCTACCAGAGTGGGGGCCAGAGGGGGAACCAGAGCAGGAGCAATTCGTAACCCAACACCTAACCGCGAATATACTCCTGCATTGTCGGTCAGGTTTGACAATCTCTCTCACTGGCCATTCTTTACCGAGAAGAGGCAACGGTGCAAGCTTTGCATCAAACAAAGAACAAAAGCGATGTGCGATAAATGCAAAGTCCATCTGTGCTTGTTGAATCGTGGAAACGGCAGTTCGTGTTTCGTTCAATTCCACAAGCATTGAATCAGGTCTTCCTCAACCCTCTGTCACTCATATATATATATATATATATATATATATATATATATATAATATATTTTTTAGTTTTATAAATATATATATATATATATATATATATATATATATATATTATATATTATTATAATATTATATATTAAATATTTTTAGTTTTAATAAATGAAATAGGTGTAAAGTTATATATATATATATATATATATAATATATATATATATATATATATATATTATATATATATATATATATATATATATAATATATATAATATTATTATATAATATATATATATATATTATATATATATATATATATATATATATTATATTATAAATATATATATATATTATATAATATATATATATTATATATATAATAATATATGTATATATATATATATATATATATATATATATATATATATATATATATATATATACTATATATAAATAATATATAAATATATATAATTATAATTTTTTTTTACAATGGAAATACAGTTGTTAACGTTATTTTTTTTATAGACATACCATATAACAATACAAAAAATCAATTGGCAAATTTTTTATAGTATATATAATATAAATATATATATATATATACTATATATATATATATATATATATATATATATATATATATATATATATATATATATTATATATATATATATATATATATATATATATATATATATATATAATATAATATATATTTAAATGTTTAGGTGTGTTTTACCTTTTTTTACATTTTATATTTTATGTATATATTTTTATACTTTTATAAAAAAAAATTCAAAAATTTGCATAACTGTATTTATTTATACCTTATTTGCATGTTTTATTCACTAATTTATAATATTTTTATGAAAATAATTGATACAGTGCCAAATATCAAAAATAGCAGTTAAGGCCCGATGGTACGCCGGTGTTAAAAATGAGGCAACTAAAAATATATTTTTTTTTTTAAACAACAATCAATATGTGTTTTTAGGGTCCTATTTACTTTATTTTAAAAAAAAAAAAAAATTTTAATATTTTTTTTTCATAATTCGGGACTTAAAGGGTTAATAGATATTTGAATTTTAATCAATAGAATCAATAAATTATTAGAATAATTAGATCATAGATGGGTATGAGGGTACTGGAGGCAGTTTGATAACTGATTACTGATTTACTGCTTTAGGTATGTAAAAACATACAATTTTAATAAAAAATATGACTTGAATCAATAGATCAATAGATCAATAGATCATAGATGGGTATGAGGGTGTCTGGAAGACAGTTTGATTAACTGATTTACTGATTTACTGCTTTAGGGTATGTAAAACATAACAATTTTAATAAAAAAATGATGCTTGAAATCAATTTAAAAGGGATTTTTTTCCAATAAAGGTCCCCAATTAAAGGGGGATCAATGATCAATGATCTGGAAGGTAGGGGAGGGTAGTTTGATTTACTGATTTACTGATTTACTGCTTTAGTGTATGTAAAAACGTAAATTTGTAAGTTATAAACTTAAAAAGAATAATAAATTTGAATTTTTTTTTTTTTTTTTTTTAATTTTGTTTTTATTCATTTACAAATATTTTTATCCCAAGTTTCGTCGTTCTATGACAATATTTCAGTTTGGGGCTGGAGACCCCCCTTTGGGTGTGTACGGGCTATTTAACTTCATATATGATGTGAGTACCTATATGAAGGTGTATACCGATTCAAGCGTTCTTACTCCAATATCTCAGTTTTTTGGGGCTGGAGACCCACCCCTTTGGGTTGTACGGTTATTTAACCATTATATGGATGTGGGTACCTTATATGAGGGTGTATTACCAGTTTCAGCGTTCTACGTCAATATCTCAGGTTTTTGGGGCTGGAGACCCCCCCTTTGGGGTGTACGGTTATTTAACTCCATATATGATGTGGGTACCTTATATGAAGGGTGTATACCGAGTTTCAGCGTTCTACGTCAATATCTCAGGTTTTTGGGGCTG
>JABUQX010077414.1:15000-32103 GCA_015478945.1 Trachelipus rathkii | reverse complement strand
CTATATAACCAATAATATTATATACTATATATATATATATATATATATATATATACTATAAGCATCATACATATACTATATATATTAAAAAATATACGAAACATGAGCCCAGATTTTTTCTTCTATGTTAATTTTTGAAGAAAAACAAACAGAAGGTTTAGAATTAAAGTAAGAAATTAAATGAATTATAACTGAATAGAGGGAATAGAAAAACAAATTTTTGCTTTAGAAGAGATGAAAAGTAGTATATAATATTTTGTCATCAAGGTTCAATACAGTTCAACCAAAGTTGGGTAGAAGGCAGATCCGAAAATTAAGAAGTAAGGTTTAGGTATAGCTTTAGTGCTCACTTTTAAAGGCCGCAAAAAGGACATCCGTTCTGCACCCAAATTGAAACGCTAACTAAGTGGAAATAATACTACACGAGACAAAAGGAGGGACGTTCAAATCCTAACCCCACCCAATACCTTACTACGACAAAACACAAGCATCAGAACGACGTACCAGTAGAGTCACACGTAAGAATAGAGAATTGGACCGAGACTGTTTAGAAAGGCAAGAAGCAATTTCTTTCCTCAAAGGAGGTGACATGCGATTAATGAGTTTAAAAAATCTCTGTTCTTTGCAAAAGCGAAATTGTAAAAATAAATAAAGTATGAGCCAAACACCCAATATATATCATAAGAGAACTGTAGGCCACACTGCGCACAGAAAAGAAGAAAGTAAACGTAGAGTTGAAGAGTGATTCAACCACCCCGCCGCAACACGCTATAGATTCTTCTTTTCAAAAGCTCGCATGAAATAATCTAATGAACACCCACCCAAGATATATTAAGACACACTATCTCAGTGCAAAAGAACCACATCGAAAGTCATATCAAACACCATAGAACAAACAACTATCAGGCTAAGGTGTAAACCACAATGTTCAGAAAGCTTGTTTAGCAATATTAAAGCTCTCTTTTAAGAAGGAACATCTATCATTTCACAGTAAAGATACCAAGAGACAAGAAGACTGGAGGTCAAAGGCCCGATAGGACAAGAATTCCACAGTAAAGCCTCCATACCAAAAAATACTCAACCCCATTACAACCTACCACCCATATACATACATATATATATATATATATACTCTAATATAGTATGCAGCCACCGATTATCATACCTTATAACCTATATTATAATATATATCATATATATCACTAATATTATAATATATATCTATACGATACAATAACTATACTATAATACCCATAGTACATAGTCTATACACCTAACCACTCATAACTATAATATAATAACATCATATAACCTATATTAACATATTCTATATTTAACATATTATATATATTTATCATTAAAATATTACACTATATATATATATTTAACTATATATATTTATATATATCCATTATATTTATAATAATATTATATATATATATATATATCATCATACCAAATACTATATACCTATATAACATATCATAATATATACTTACATAACTAAATCACCACTATATATATATATATATAATACTATATAATATTATATATATATTATGATATATATATTATATATATATAACCTATTATATACTAATAATAATATATATATTTTATATATTTATCACTATATTTATATGATACTATAATATATATATATATATATAAATATGATACTATATATATATATAATACTAATATAATGTATTTATATATACTATATATATAGATATATAATATATATCACTATAATTTATATATATATATATATATATATATATATATATATATATATATATATAATATATATATATATATATAGTAATATATATATATATATATTTACGACACCACTAACGTAAAAAGCGACGTCCAGTAGTTAACAGATGGATTCGGACGAAAATTGACCTGCGAACCTATTCTTACCTTTCATTTGCACCGGACCTTTTTTTGAGCCTTCGAATCTTTTAAAACCTGACCTTGACCTTTTGGGGCCCTTTACCTTTTTTGGGCTGACCTTCTTTTCCGACCAAACCCTTATGCGTCTTCCATCGGGTCTTTTTGGCCCACCGGTATTTTTTTGGCAACCCTAATTTTTTGCAACCCGCATTTTTCGGCAACCCTAATTTTTTGGCAACACCTAATTTTTTGCAACCCTTTGAAGAAGGGTTGCGCCAAACGGTTGCGTTAGCAACCGTTGTACGTATTGCCTTCCCTATTTTGCGCCCCCCTAATTTTTCGACATGGGTCAATTTTTGCCCACAGTACACGGTAATTTTTTGATCTTCATTTAGGGAGGCTTAGCCCTATTTTTTGATGTCTAACCTTCTTTTGCCGTCCTTTCCCCTTTAGGCCTCAAGCTTAGACAGATTTACCTCCCATGGGTCCAACTTCTGACCTCACGTTGATTTTTTGTATCTCTGCAGGGTCAATTTTTGACCCAACGGTAATTTTTTGTCCTTCCTTTAGGGGCTGTTAGCCGTTTTGTGTCTTAACCTTGTTTGGCCATGATATTTCGGCCTTAGCCTTGCTGGTCTTCCATCGGTCAATTTTGGCCCACCGCTCAACTTTTTGGCCACTGTGGCCCACCCGTCACATAATTCGTTCCTAACTTGAACGTATGTTATGGAATCTAATACCTACCTACCTACCTACACACACACACACACACACACACCACACACACACACACACACACACACACACACACACAACACACACACCAAACACACACACACACACACACACACCACCACACAACACACACACACACACACACACACACACAAACACACACACACAACACACACAACACCACACACACACACACAACACACACACACACACACCCACACACACACACACACACACAGCACACACACAACACACACACACACACACACAACAACACACACACACAACAACACACACACAAACACACAACAACACCCACACACACACACCAACACACACACACAACACACACACACACACACACACACACACACACAACACACACACACACAACACACGCACACACACACACAAACACACCAACACACACACACACACACAACACACCCACACACAACACATTCACTATGAACACTTACACTCACACCATAGATTACTTGCACTTACATTTACACTTATTCACACGTACAAACACACGACCAACCCTTTGTTCTTCCATGGGTCAATTTTGGCCCAGCCCTAATTTAGGCCCACGGTATTTTTCGGCAGCCCTAATTTTTCGCCCAAACCTCTTGGATTTCTACGGGTAAATTTGATGCTCTCAGATTAATTTGATGCCCCAACTTTGATGCTCCATCATAAATGCCTTCCCAATCAGCGTAAGGAGTATCTAGTGATGTTCTATTAGTGTTCTTTGAGTATTAGATGAGTGCCAGGTGAGTGCCAAAGGTTGAGTTGCCAAGTTGACGTGCCAATGAGTGCCAATGAGTGCCAGTGGTGCCAATGAGTGCCAAGTGAGTGCCACATAGTGCAAGTGAGTGCCACCATATGCCAACTTGAGTGCCACTTTTTTCAAGCCTTTTCTAGCCTCCCCTGAGCCTAGAATAGCCTAATATGGGTGTCTACCCCTAAGTAATAAGGTATGAGGACCGAATGGTTGTACATTACAATTTCTGGCTAGACATGCCTTCCTATGACGATGTGTTATTTTAAACATATAAGATGACAGAATACAATATCTAAAGAGTTACACAGTTGAGACAGTGACCGCAAACGTTTCCTAGTCCGCGTCCGCAGGTGAACACCGTTGCGAAACGCCGCCGCATGGCGCCCGCAGGCGCAATATTTCCGCGTAACCGCCGCCGCCGCGTGCGTCCGCAGACGCAAAATTCCCGCGTGAACGGAAAAATATGATATCAATGTAAACTATTCAAAGAATTTCGTTTCAAATATACTTTATGAGCATTCATTTTTACTACAATTGTACGAATTTTAATTAACCAAACAATATACTTTACATACTTAAAGCGTAAATTCAGTAAATCAATAGAGGTGTTATTACCTAACAACTAGGGGATTAGTTAGCTTTTGTTTTACTGCTTTACTGCTTTTACTGCTTTTAACTTCACTGCTTTACTGCCTTTAACTCATATACCAATATACATACCTTAAAGAAGTACACATCAGTCAATCAATAGCCAGTGTTACCTAAACAACCTAGGGGATTAGTACTGCTTTGTTTTCACATTTGCTTTACTGCAATTTAACTCATGTTTTACCTGCATTTAACTCATGTTTTACTGCTTTAACTCACTATGTTTTACTGCTTAACTCATATATTATTAACATTACATTACCTTAAAGGAGGTAAAACATAATCAATAGAGGTGTTACCTAAAACCTAAGGGATTAGTATGCTTTTGTTTTACTGCTTTACTGTTTAACTTTCTGCTTTACTCTTTTAACTTTCTGCTTTACTGTTAATTTCTGCTTTACTGCTTTATCTTTCTGTTTTACTGTTAACATTTATTATTTATTAACATTATGTTTTCTTTTATATTTTTGTTTTTATACTTTTTATATATTATTTCTATTTTTATTTTTTGTTTTTAAATACTTTTTTTATTTCTTTCTAATTCTGTACAAATTGTAAGAAAATAAAAACACCACACGAGTTTATTCTTGTTATAAAAGGATTCTTTTATTTTAATAAAATTGTACGACATTTTATTAAAACCTTGTACTTTACTGCTTTACAGCTTTAATTAATCTCATTATTCATTATTCACTTAACGAGTATGGATGTGGAGAAAATTACGTTCGAAGTCCGGCTACATGTCTTGTAGCTGGTCCGACAGGCTGTGGTAAAACCTTTCTATTAAATTTTTTAAAGGAAATGGAGATTTTTTGACAAGCAACCTGTAAAATAATTATTGGTGTTATAATGTTACAGGAAAACATTTAACGAATATAAAGAATGTTATTCAATTCAATGAAGGCATATACATATTAGATCGCTGGACAATATAACATGGACACAAAATTATTTTATTATTGGATGATTTAATGCACAAATTGGATTTGGAAATTAGCAGAAACGTTCACAGTTTATTCTCACATCTAAAAGATCTCTGTGTTTTCATAAACACGACTCACTTTTCATCAAGCAAGCATAATGCGAAGTTTCTCTTTACACACAGTATTTTTACTGTTTGTTGCCAGAGAAAGACATGAGTCAAATTAATGTGATGGCAACTCAAATGTTTCCCTTCAAAGGACAGAGTTCTTTAAAGTATAATAAAGATGTTACTTTCTATCCCCCACGGTTTATTTGATGTTTGAACTTCCACCCCAAAAAACACGCACAGAGTAGCTGCTCCCGTACAACATTCTGCCTTGAGATAGAAACTGATTATACAACCTGAATAATGAGTGATCTGTTGCAAAGTATTTACCTTCTTATAAAAAATTTTAAAAAGTTGAAACCATTCTGAAAAACGTAAACTAATTAGTGAGGATGAGAATTCATCCAGTGTTGTTGTTATGTTGAAGTTTTTAAATTCTTAACTAAAAGGAAATGTTCCTTTAAAAAGGCCTCAGAAGGTAAAGCTGCGTCGTTATAGAAACATCATTAAAAAACTTCCTTCAACATTAAAAATCTAAAAAATAAAAAGAAGTTACACTACACAGCAGAGGAGGAGCGGGTATTCCTACCATTACTTTTCTCCGTTATAGCTCCACTGATCCTCCTCAAGCTCGCGCTTTTACCATAATGAAGAAGGTTGTCGTACTTCACATTATAATGAGTATGAGAATATCGAAGTATAATAATACAGGCATCTGTACAGAACTTCAGGTTCCTCAGATTCATCATTTACAACCTCAATATGGCCAGTTATTACCGCTACCACACCTTGCGCAAAATCCCCATTCACAGTTTCATCATCACAACCCTATATAACGCAGTATATTGCCAACACAATGCATTACACCTCTTTCACATTCAGCAACAACAGCTGCCACCAACAGATCCTATATATTGTGAACGATTCATTAGCTTTTCAGCAGCCTCTACCTCAAGCTGTATATGATCCTTAAAGTTGAACAGATAAACAAATACGAGAAAGAAGTTAAAGAATTATTTAAATTCAGACATTAACATCCATGAGAAACGCATCTTATTACCAAGATGGCCATTACAAAAATTTGATAGATCTTAAAGACTTGCACCTACATCCATCCCTACGTATTCCGCTAACCGATAATGTAGATATCTAATGAAGTAAAACTTGAAGTGAAAAATGAAGATAACATTTAAAAATATCTAGAGGAAGGCTTAACCTATCTTAGAGTGCGTAAATCAGAATAGGCTCTTTTAATAATATTTTAAAAGACCACATTAATTTTGAATGAAGCAGGGCAGATCGTAATTGAGATGAATAGTAAAGGATCAATATTGTGACTTGATGCTGATCTCCCACGTAACTCGGAATAAAGAAAAGAAGAGGCCTGTAAAAGGATGGAATTGATATCAAACAGGAACTTTCCAGACTATTAATTTTCCAGAAGCTTAATCTTAAGAACAACGCGCGAATTAGCAGACTCTAAGATAAAATATCCCCGTTACGCCAAAACCCTGATTTCCAAGTCCATCAGGGCACTTCTTAACGCATCGAGATTTAAAATTAAACGTGTTATACCAGAGACGAAACCAAGAAAAAAACACCCTATATAATATGCATAGTTGAATTAAATCGTAATTATGCATTATCATATATATATATATAATATCTATATACTATTATATATATATATATATTATATATATATTATATATATATTACTATATATATATAGTAGCTAGATATATATTATACTATTTATTAGCTGTAATGTTGTGTATAACATAAATGTTTTCATTTTAAAATTTCTTTTTCTCTTTCTTTATCCCTTGTGACCTAATATCATTTTCGTGACTAAATATATAATATATACTTATATATATATATATATCTATAATATATATATACTATATAATAATATATATATAATATATACTTTAATATATATATTATATATACCTATATATATAAATAATAAATATATATACATATATAACATATTATATCAATACATACACTATAACGCTTTACCGTGTGCAAGTCAGACAACACTGGAGGCGAAAGGAGGTAGTTGCATAAGTAATTTACTTCAATCTTTAGGGAGCCAAATTAGTTTTGGGGTTTCCACTAGGTTTTGCTTTAAGGTATACCTAATATGAGAAAAAAGACGTTAAAAGATAAACTCTTGGAAAGGGTGCAAGAGGCATTCTTACTAACTACATCAAACATAGTTAAGAAAAAAATTCACTACACCGGAAAACCATATATCCCAGACCTCACGATCAGCATTATGGCAGTATCGATTTATCGGAAATGATATAAATCAGCTCTCCCCATGAACAGCGTTTTCAAGCTAATACTTTTCTACAATTGACGCCATACTCTAGATACTTGTGCGTTCGAGGACCAAATCACGCAAAGATAAAAGCAAATCAGCTACCAGTTGCCGATGCTAGCTTACTCTGACAATTACCTCAGGGACGACGCGCAGAAGGAACCACCAAATCCATTTTGGACAGATTCAGGAATGGAATTCAAGGGGCGAAGGAGTTTCAGGAGCATGCTCTGGGAAGTTATGGTATAAACTGATTACAATTACATTTTCGTAAACAAAGCGGGCAAATAGTTGAAAAGAGATCCAACGTACTATTAAAGAACGCAAGCATAGGTATTTTTACTAAAATAAATACTTTTAAATATATTGATATACCTCCGACGACCTGGCCTTATCTACTATAACAGGTCTACCCACCTTAGGAACTATAAGTCAACTCCTTTAGAGATTCAAAAAACTAAGAGGGACCGAAAGGCGCATATGGGTTGAAAAAGAAAACCAATAAATAACCCGATAAAAATTCAGGAATCAAAGGTAAACGATTATGTAAGAGTTTCTCGACAGCAAGATAAGTTTAGAAACACGGATATGAATCCGGTTGGACTACGGAAGTTTTTAAAGTCCACAATATCCGACCATTCATTCGTGATAGTTTTAAAGTATTTATATAATATCCTGGAAGAATATATAAATGGTGCTGAAAAAATAAAGGCGGACTTTCATAATAAACCAGGAAATACAAATTCAAGTTCAATCCTAGCTAACTTCAAAACAATGATATAAATTGAAAAAAAATATTAAGCTACGAGAAAGGTAAAGGAAAAACATAAAGCAGTTACTTGTGAAACATGAGGAAAGGGGAATACTCCTGCAAGTATCCACCATACTTATCATAAAGCAAGTCGAAGTAAATCATTAATCAGCTTGTATCACTTATAATCATGGAGACGCTGTAGATTCACTTTACTCTAACTCATGCCTTCCATTCCAAGCCTCATTGGAGTTTACATCCCTGATCAATAAAACTCTCGGATTAATCCCTCACACACTGTGCTTATAATGAATCCTATAACAACTTGAAAGAGAGGCATACGAAGTAGGATTATGCGAAATGATATTAAATACGGACATAGAAAATTTCACCTCACAATCTATTTCTGGATGGGGTGTACAGAAGTGTAGAATGTTCTGAAACTATATTTAAGTGAAAGATACTCGTATTATCTGAAAGAGGGACTACAAATGCCAAAAAGCAATGAAAATACGACAACATTTGGCCTACAAACAAGAATACTCTCTACTTGAAGAATTTACTTTGAGCGGAGTTCATATGTTTAAATCGGTGCCTGCTATTTATTAGCTCATCTTAAACAGTTCTCTTTGACTATGATGTAATTATGACTCTGTTACATGACCAAATTCGATATACAAAACTACGAAATGCACCCGGTACCTCATGAAGAACATTAAAAGTAAATTAATATCTTTAAGTTCAAAGTCAATGGTTAAACCTACGAGAGACCGGGACATGGTTCTTTCTCGAAACCGTCACCATGGGCGCGTAAACATTCGTAGACGTGATTGCTGAGTTGGATATCTTCTGATATCCCTACTATGTTGAAAAGGTTAAACTATCTGTGGAGAATAACCGCATGACTCCACATGAACTAAAAGATGAAGCAGATCGAGTACTGCATTATACATGTACCCCTTCCGAGATGCTCAATCATCCAGGTATGGCTTTATGTATATACAAATATAATTGATCATCAATATGTAGGTGATACTAAAGCTCCTTTATTAAGAGTAGTATATTTTCCCAAAGAGAGTAAAGTAATAACATTCCCTAATGTTCATTATTCTACCTTCTGAATAGATCAAATTTGGACTCTGTACGCGAGACGCGTGCATATAAAAATGTAGCAAGGAATCCTTGTTCCCTTTACATACGTGCATTGTTATGCAAGTTCTAAGATAGAAACAGATGCGTAATTACAGCCATAATGGGAATTATATATAAGAGGTGTAGCCAGATATATTTTTCATTCATTAACAAACTCTCACAGTGTAAAGATAGTATAAGAAAGACATTCCCTGTAATAATGGATGAAGAAAGGGTATTCAGAGGATCAAAAATGCTGACAAAGGGGGTATGGCCTTGGTGGATTTTTCGCCAAGCTATGGAAGAAGTGCAAGACCTCTACCTCAGGAGAGGTGGGTATATAGGTAAAAAAAGCTATAAGAACAGGTTTGCATACTTTTCAAGATATTGCTGCTGGAAATAAACCCTCCGTCGCGCAAAAAAGACGTAATTGCCGATGTTTCAGATGAGATGTTGGATGATGTAAAGCGTAAAATAAGACGTAAAATGTCAGGTCAAGGACGAGGGTGCAAGAAGATTGTCATAAAGAAAAAGAGTAAGCGGAAAAAACCTCTAAAGAAAAAATGTATTGATGTATTTGCTATTTAATTACTAGCTGATAACTTTTATACGAGCTGTGTATATAAATAAGGTTTTTCATGAAAAATGTTCATTATACGACCAGAGCTCGCACATGCAAGATGCATTTCCTTCATCCTTCTAGTCCTGATTGTTGTAAGAGTGAATTGGATCTCTTCTCCATGAACCCTACACAGATTAGCGTTAGCGAGTCCAACTTTATCAGTATTAATCCTCTGCATTCAATTACCAATACAGATGTTCCTCTAGAGTTCAATATTCCAGGTACTTCTGATCAGTACTTAGATCCCTCTAATGTTTTTTTTTATATGTAAAAACGAAATTGACAAAACCTGATGGCACAGATCTTCCTACGGGTGATGACCATATAGTATATACAGAATCAAATTTCCTGTATACATGTTTCACCCAGGTTTGAAGTTCTGTATCAACGGGACTTCACTATTGCATTCAGCGGCTAATTATCCTTAGAGCTATATAGAACATTTCGTTAAATTATTTCAGGACACGCTAAACAATTCTCATCTTCAATCTGTGGTTGTTTACAGTTTCAAAGATGAAGCTGCACATATAGATAAAGCAGCAAAAGTCATAAATAATACTTATGAATTTTACGGTTGATTAAATGGTGATATCTTCTCTCAAGAAAGAATTATTTCTACCATCTGTAGATACTAGAATCATTTTTATCACGATCAAACCTAAATTCGTTCTTAAAATAAAAAGTAAGCCTACTGCTACAGCTGTATGTCCTGAACCTGTTTTCAAACTGCTGGAGGCTTATCTCTATGTTAGAAAAGTGAAATTATTACCACAGCGACATTTGGAAATTTGAAAATTCGCTTTTGAATAATACAGCAAAGTACCCTATTAAGAGAGTTGAAACAAAGATATTAATTTCACTCAAGGATTATCGAGTATCAATATCCAAACATCTGTGGAACGGAAAATTTACCACAGAAAGTCAATAATAGGGATTGTTTCGAACATGAAGCTCTCCGGGAATTATAAAAAACCTTATAAATTCACACCTTTCGGACTTAGGGGTATCAGTTAATGTGAATGGACTAGCCTCTACGGATGATTTTATGAAATGTTATACAACGGAGACTTATCTCTCTGTACGCGGCCTTTTTACGACTTAATAAGCCAATACTGTATATGGTAATGATAGCGGAAACAGGCTTCAATCTTGAAGAATACGCGAAAGAATAGTAATTTCATATGCCTATGAGTCTTTACTGCAGACCTTTCAGCTTGTAAACGCCTATCATTTATAAATTTGAGAAGGAACTTAGGACAAGTCTCTCTTTTTGGAATCGAGTCTTGCAATCAACCATCAGATCTGTAGTGTCTATCTTGAGGCATCCGTCAACTCACTGAAATTGACAGGGATACGCAACGTACTTTGCTTATTTAAGAGACTGAATGGAAGGGAAAATAAAATCCGGTGATTTTAAAAAAGCAAACCTCGGCTTTTTACGGTGTGGTTCCGCTATTAACGAAATAAAAACTCTGTAAAGTTGAGCAGATAGGACTACCTGCTTCATCATTCACTACATTACCTCGTCACATCACCTCAACAGGACATTGGATTTCCGTTTATTTAGAGCAAAAAAATGATGCCTGTTCACATTATTGATTCTTTGAACTTAAAATTTATTTTGAATAATCATTATTCACCTTATTTTTAAAATAATAATAATGTAACCTGATATGTAAAAACTATGTCTTTCCCTGTTCAACCCTTATATTCTAATTTATGTGGAGTCTATTGTATTTATTTCATTATGTGCTTTTAAATAACATTATGTTTTAATAAACTCTGTAAATATATTTGATTGCTAAAAAATTTATGTATGTCAATGATTTTTTTATAGTTTCTAATCTATGTAGATAAATGCCTTTTAAACATGGAAAAAAATGCGATATTTTACTTACCCCTCCCAAACTCGTATATATAAAAGGTTTTAATAAAATTTCGCTCAATTTTATGAAATAAAATGCTTATATAACAGAAACTCTGTGTGTTTTCATTCTTACATTAACAAAATTAAAAATAAAAAAAAGTATTAAAACAAAAATAAAAAAATAGAAATAATTAAAAAAAGTAATAAAACAAAAAATATAAAAGCAAAACATAATGTCTAATAAATATAATGAGTTAAAGCAGTAACAGCAGAACAGTCTTAAAGCAGTAAAGCAGAAAGTTAAAAGAGTAAAGCAGAAAGTATCAAAGCAGTAAAGCAGAAAAGTTTAAACAGTAAAGCAGTTAAAACAAAAGCATACTAATCCCGCCTAGGTGTTAATTGATTTACTGAATTTACTCCTTTAAGGTATGTAATGTTAATAAAATATATGAGTTAAAGCAGTAAAACATGTGAGTTAAGGCAGAAAACATGAGTAAAGCAGTAAAAAACATGAGTTAAAGCAGTAAAGCAGTAAAGACGTAAAGCTTACTAATCCCCTAGGTGTTAGTTAATAACACCTCTATATTGATTACTGATTACTTCTTTAAGGTATTGAAAGTATATGTTTTTTTAATAAAATTTACGTGTATGTTCTTAAATGAATGACTCATAGTATTTTTGAAACGAAATTCTTTGAATAGTTTACATTGATTTCATATTTCGCTTTCACGCATGGGAATTTTGCGTCTGCGGACGCACGCGGCGGCCGTTACGCGGAAATATTGCGCCTGCGGGCGCACGCGGCGGCGGGAAAACGCGCACGCGGCGGGCGCACGCGGCGGGCGGTTTGCGACGGTGTTCACCTGCGGGCGCGCGGACTCGGACTCGGAAACGTTTTCGGTCACTGTCTCAATTGTGTAACTCTTTAGATATACCCCTATTCTGTCATGCTATAGTGTTATAAAATACAACTTCGTAGTCAGGAAAGCCAATTCTAGCAGATTGTAATGTACACCATTCGGTCCTCATACCTTATTACCTAAGGGGTAGACACCCATATTAGGGCTATTCTAGGCTAGGGAGGGCTAGAAAAGCTTGAAAAAAGTGGCACTCAGGTGCACTATGTGGCACTCACTTGGCACTATTGCTTGGCAACTCACTTTGGCATCATTGGCACTCACCTTTGACTCATTGGCAACTCATTCGGCAGCTTCCACTTGGCACTCACCTAAGCACTCATCTGGCATCATCTAATACTCATAGAACATAATAGAACATCAACTAGATCACTCCTTTCCGGTTAAATTGGAGGCCATTAAAGTTGAGGCATCAAAGTTGGGGCATCAATAATGCTGGGGCATCAAAATTGTACCGTAGAATACAAAAGGTTGGGCGAAAAATTAGGGCTGCCGAAAAAATTGTAGGGATGGCCTAAAATTAGGGTGGGACCAAAATTTGACCCATGGAAGACCAAAGGGCTTGGTCGTGTGTTGTACGTGTGGATAAGTGTAAATGTAAGTGCAAGTATTTATGGTTGAGTGTAAGTGTCATAGTGAATGTGTGTGTGTGTGTGTGTGTGTGGGGGGGGTGTAGGTGTTTTCAAGTTAGGATAGATCCATACATACGTTCAAGTTAGGAAAGAAATATGTGACGGGTGGCCACGAGTGGCAAATATTTAGTGGGCCAAAATTGACCAATGGTATCTGGCAAGGGCAAGGCCGAAATATCATGGTCAAACAAGGTTAAGACATTCAAAAACGGCTAAGCCCCTAAAGGGAAGCCAAAAATTACCGTGGTCAAAATTGACCCATGAAGGACAAAAATTAACGATGGTCAAAACTTGACCATGGGTATCTGTCAAAGCGCTCTTGGAGCAAGGGGAAAGACAAAAAGGTTAAGACATCAAAAAATAGGGCTAAGCCCCTAAATGAAGATAAAAAATTACCGTGGGCAAAAATTGACCCATGGTCGAAAAAATTAGGGGGCGGCCAAAATAGGGGGGCACTACGTACAACGGTTGCTTACGCAACCGTTTGGCGCAACCCTTCTTCGAAGGGTTGCAAAACTTAGGGTTGCCGAAAAATTAGGGTTACCAAAAATTAGGGTTGCCAAAAAATTAGGGTTTGCCAAAAAAATACCGTGGGCCAAAAATGACCATGGAAGACCAGAAGGGTTGGTCGAAAAAAGGTCAAGCCCAAAAAGGTAAAGGCCCAAAAAGGTCAGGTCAGGTAAAAAATTCGACCCAAAAAGGTAGCGGTCAGAAAAGGTCAAAATTTTTGCTGCAATATGACCCATATCACACTAACGTAAAAGCGACGTCGCTTTCACGTCCCTTTGCGATGTGCGACATCGTATTAGTAACATATTAATTACGTCCCTGGGATGGTGGAATGTGCAGCTCTCAGCGAACGTACACAATCTGGCAACTCACTCGCAAACGACTCCATGAATAACGTTAAGATCATATACGCATATCTAATGACATTTCCTGCAACCGTTACACAGCGTAACGTTTGCATCCGACGTCTAGTTTTTACCGACAATCTCATTTGGCTGTACTTTGAACCCCATACTATATATATATATATATAGTATATATATATAGTATACTATAACTATAATAATATATATATACTATATATATACTATACTATACTATAATATATCTAATATTATATCATAATATTATACTATATATAATATATATCATATATATATATATATATAAATATACTATAATTATATATTATATATACTATATAATAATCTTTACAGATTTGGTAATTATGTTGCTAATGTGAGAAAGCATTACGTCAACAATTTGCTATTAAAAACTAAAACATTTATAATTACAAAAAAATTGTACCAAAAAATTCTTGAGAGTTTTTTTTAGCTCCCAAAAAGATTCACTTATGGCGCCTATTTTAAAATAAAAAAGTAGCACAAGAATTTATCAATGCCCACCAATAAACAATACCCAGCAAACATGTCATTGCCAATGGTCTGCGCCCACCCACCATGTCTTAAAAAAACTTCTAAAGCGCAATAAAAGAAAGATGTTTGTTTGGAATTTCAGGCATCCACATTCTTAATTTTAAATTACCAAAGATAAATAAACATAAAACATTAGGAAAAAAACATTGATATTAACAAATTTTGTTTTTTACATGTACAAGAAACTGTTAAACGCGGTCAGGAAGTAACTTGACGTAGATGAGTAAAGCCAACGGAGATTTTGGAGGATTGGAGGGAGGGTTGATTTTATACCGTTGGAGCGGATTTTTGTTATAATATACTATAATATAATATATAATATATAAATATATATATATTATATTTATATTATTATAAAATATATATATATAATATATACTATTACTATATAATTATATATTTTATATATTATTATATACTTATTATATATATATATATATACTATATATATAATTTATATATAATTCAATATATATATATATATAATTTAACTATATTTAATATATATATTATATATATTAATATTATATATATATATATTATATATAAATTAATATATATACTAATAATAATATATATATATAATATATATATTTAGTATATTATACTATTAACTTATATATATATCATCATATATACATATCAGCCCCTCTCACCATATCTACATATATCAGTATAACGCATATATTACTATATAACCTGTGAGCACCTTACTCGAAACGTAAGTCTACTCTCTCCATCATCATCTGAGGCTTAAATACTACCGTGCAGTAATACACAAGATTTATATATATATATACTATAATATAATATATATATATATATTATTCATATATATTACTATATATTTAATATATATCCGACCTCTCTCACGTCCACTATTTCAAACGTATGCCAAAATTGCTTTTCAGAAATCTATAAGTAGGCTTAACTAGTCAACAAATTTCACTTTCATATAGGGAGGTTACATTTTAGGCGACTTCGAAAAGAAACTATAATAAAAATAAAATAAATGTTTCCGTGAAGCCACCATAATAAACACAAGAAACACATAATAAATTTACACAAAATAATTGAAAAAAACACTGGCAGAGTCACTCCAAACTCACTTTCACAATAGCAGATATAGTGACTGGAGACATACATTAATTATATTTATGAGTGTTCGCAATGTACGGACATTTAAAAAAAATAGAATTAAATTACCTCATACAATTTCTGGTAGAAAATCATGTATTAAAATGACTTATAAACAAAAAACATAAAATTGAAAAAGATTATTAAACGAATCTAAAACCAAATTTGAAAAACAAAGACAGGGGTTTGTTTATTTTTGAAAAGATTATCATACGCCTAAGGCCCAAGTGACGCGGAAACATCAAAAAAGTTACATTGTTACGTACGCAAGATACGTTGCATATTGGAACGAAAAAGCCGTACTTTCACATAGATAGTAACCAGCCAATGGTCACCGATAAACGACGTATGTGTGATAGTGAAGTGCGACGAACATTCAGACGTCGCATGTAGATGGTAACTCTGCAACCATCTGTGCTATTATATAACTCTCACTCACTCACTACTCATCACTACTATATATATACTATATATCCATATATAAATATATACTTATTTATTATAGTAACTACCCTATATATACTATATGATATAATATCATACACATATATATCACCTCTAAATTATAATATATATAAATATATACTATCCTAAATATAATAACATATAGTAATATATATAACTATATAATAAACTCGTATATATATATATTATATATATATATAATATATATATATATATATATACAAATATATATATATCATTAATCTATGACATAGATATTATATATATATATATATTTACTCTATATATATATATATATATTTACTATTATATACTATATATAATATATTAATTATATATATATATATATTATATATAATATAATATTATATATATATATATATATATATAATACTTATATATATATAATATATATATATACTATATTTATATATATTATAATATATAATATATATATATTATATATATATTATAACCCCACCTACTATACTATATATATCCTAACTATACATACTCATACTATATATACTACTACTATACTACATATAACTATATACTACATACCCCCTTTATATATATATATACTATAATATATATATATTATATATATTAATATTATAACTATATTATATATATATATATATATACTATATCATATTACTAATATATACTAATATATATACCTATATATATATAATATAT
>JABUQX010077414.1:0-5000 GCA_015478945.1 Trachelipus rathkii | reverse complement strand
TATTTACATCTATACAAATTATACTCCGATCTAGAGTGGTCTCCTTACATGGGTCCTGTGTTACCTTTGACCCGAGTGCAAGCGGAGATGCGTGGCTGAGGTATCTGTCCTGACATAGGCGGTCCTTATTCCTATTGAATAGAGCACTCTTTCATAGGTTTAAGTCGCGTATCTTTTTAGCTTGTCGTGGTTGAGTGGTAACACGCTCGGCATACCATTCGTGAGGACCCGGGATCTAATCCTGGTAAGTGAAGATTCACTCAAGGAGTTATTTTATCTATACAAATTGAACTGCGGTTTAATTGCAGTATTTACATCTATACAAATTATACTCCGATCTAGAGTGGTCTCCTTACATGGGTCCTGTGTTACCTTTGACCCGAGTGCAAGCGGAGATGCGTGGCTGAGGTATCTGTCCTGACATAGGCGGTCCTTATTCCTATTGAATAGAGCACTCTTTCATAGGTTTAAGTCGCGTATCTTTTTAGCTTGTCGTGGTTGAGTGGTAACACGCTTGGCATACCGTTCGCGAGGGCCCGGGATCTAATCCTGGTAAGTGAAGATTCACTCAAGGAGTTATTTTATCTATACAAATTGAACTGCGGTTTAATTGCAGTATTTACATCAATACAAATTATACTCCGATCTAGAGTGGTCTCCTTACATGGGTCCTGTGTTACCTTTGACCCGAGTGCAAGCGGAGATGCGTGGCTGAGGTATCTGTCCTGACATAGGCGGTCCTTATTCCTATTGAATAGAGCACTCTTTCATAGGTTTAAGTCGCGTATCTTTTTAGCTTGTCGTGGTTGAGTGGTAACACGCTTGGCATACCGTTCGCGAGGGCCCGGGATCTAATCCTGGTAAGTGAAGATTCACTCAAGGAGTTATTTTATCTATACAAATTGAACTGCGGTTTAATTGCAGTATTTACATCAATACAAATTATACTGCGATCTAGAAAGAATATATACAGAAAGATATATATATATATATATATATATATATATATATATATATATATATATATATATATATATATATATATATATATAATTGTTTTAATATCCAAAAATATTCACATTAGATACTTGAGTTATTGCTATTTTACAAGTTTTCTTTAATTTAAAATTGATTCGATGGGTAACTGTTATTTTTTTTTTCATTATTTTATTTTATTATTATTTTATTATTATAATATGATATTATTTATTTTATTAGTGTTTTATTAATTTCTTCATTATTTTTATTTATTTTAATTAATATAGTTTGTTATAGAATTATTATTGGTCTTATGGGTACCTTAGCTTTCCTTTCAAATTCAGATATTAGAATTTAAATATATTAATTATTTTTATCCGAAATGTGCATTAAGAACAAGTAAATGTTTATTTTAATTTTTTTTTTTAAATAAAACGAGTGTTTTATTAGATTCCTAGGTAGGAAAAAAAACAACTTGTAAAAAAATTAAATTCACGAATATGTATTGTATACCGTCTTGAAATTTGCTCTCTGCATTTTTGGAGAGGTACGAGCCGTTACAATTTATAATTGATTAAAAATAGGGTTACTTTCAATGGCGATGATGCTTACACTTTTTGTTTAAATTTTACATAATCTTTTATGTGTATAATGTAATATATTCTTTCATATGACCAATTTTCGCAAAAATAAGAGAATTTTATCGTAACTTTACGAAATTTGTAGAAGATCGATCGTTTCTATAATGATAACTCGTGCTAAGCACGAGTGTAGCGCGAGTGTAGGAGTCGCCTCTGATATATATATATATATATATATATATATATATATATATATATATATATATATATATATATATATATATATATATATATATATATATATATATATATATATATATATATATATATATATATATATAAATATATATATATATAAATATATATATATATATATATATACAATATAAACATATAGTTATATATATATATATATATATATATATATATATATATATATATATATATATATATATATATATATATATATATACACGGCGAGAAACTTCTCCAGAAAAACAAGTTTTTTAATATGCTAGTATACATTTCTAACCGCAAACAATAATTAATACATAAACCTATTTGATTTAAGAAGCCACTTTTCAAATTAAGATTTTAATAAACAAATATTAAACATTAAATAACAATCAATCATAAGTCATAATAATCGTAATAACTGGAACAACATAATATTTATCAAACCCGTTTAATTTATCCTTGTGCGCTTAATTTAACCTTGTGAATGTTCGTCTTTGTAAATCTGACTGAAGTTTCTAAGGTTTTCTACTTTCAACTGTAACTAAATATGAATGGAACTGAGCTCGCACTGATCTTGACTAGAATTCTAAACTGAATCTTGAACTCGTTTGTTTTGAGATAGAGCTGAACTGAAATCAAACTTAATGCAAGCTCTTGCCCTGCTTAACTCTAACTGATATACTAAAATTTTTTACCTCTGATATAGCCATGCGTTGCCTGGAATAAACTCAGACGTTAGCTTTAATTTTAAGTTTTTTCAAAAATATTACAGGTTCCAATAATATATATATATAAATTTTTAAATGTTAAGATATATTTGCAATTGCCGAGAGATCCCGACAACTGATATATGCGGTCTACTCTAGGGTGTTCGTTAGTTTTAAATTATTTTTATTTTTCTTTTAAGAGCTAGTTTCGATCTTGGCTATGTGATATTTCGGGCTCATCCCCAAACCGGGAATTATCATAATTTTCTTAATTTTCAGAAAATTTGGACTATATTAAAAGCAAACTGTAGCTTTTTTGACACCCAAACTCTGTTTTCTGGCGTTTTTTTCTGAGTCTCAACTGATTTGCTTTGTATTTTAATTTTTTGAAACTTATTTTATAACATTTCCCAATTTTTTTTCTTAGAAAGACTTGTCGAGATGACTTAAAACTGAATTTTGAAACCAGTTCTCAGCAATGGGCGAATTTCGATTCCAAAAGTTTTGGTTTTGAAAAATGAAACATTGGAATAAGTTTTTTTGGTCATCTGATCAATATGAAATTTTAGTTGGGGGGATACATATTTATACTTGGATCATTCTTTTCTAGATGGAACAGTTTTGTTTTTGTTTATGAAATAAATTTAAAGAAAAAAATTTTATGGAAATTTAAAAAACATATTTTTGAGTATACCAAAAAATTCTATAAATAGAAAAGGTGTACCTCCCCCAATTAAATACGTTCTACCTCCCCAATTAAATACGTTCTGAAAATTTTATACCTAAAATACCAGGTCAAAAGGTAATTCCAGTATAGACAAGAATCAATGTTATTATTATTTTTATAAATATATTTCAAACTGAAACATGCTAAATCGGTAAGATCCTTTAAGCAGGTAAGAAGGAAATGCTTTCCTTTCTTGTGAATGGATGGAGTAATCCTTATCTCTATATGACCGCGCATGTGATTGGTCGAGAATTATTTTATCGCTTTTTTGGTTTTAAGGTATGTAAAAACATGTTTTTTCATATCCTAAGCCTTACCTGTGATTGGATGAAAATTAGCTTAGTTCTTTAAACTTGTATTTGAGCAGGTGTGTTTTATTATCTTTTAGACCCAAAAACTCCCAGGGAGCTACAGCATAGGCCCCTGCACTCCGACAGGGTCACAGTATGGTACTTTCAAGAATTGAGAGATCATTGTGCACTTACTTTTTATGAAGAAAATGATATTGCGACTACAGTCACTTCTGAACGTTACCTGACCATGATCCAGGAATTGTTTTTGCCTGAATTGTAAAAAAAAGAGCTGGAAGACTTCTGTTTTCAGCAAGATGGGGCCACAGCCCACACAGCTAGGGTTTGCATGGACCTTTTGCAAAAGAGATTCCCCGACCACCTCATCTCCTAAGAGAAGTGTGATTTGAACTGGTCATGCTCACCCGATTTGACACCTGTTATTTTTCCCAGGGGTATACGTGAAATCTTTGTGTACAACAATTCCAGGAACCTGAAGCCTCAAAAACAACACATATCTGAGCCAAAATTGCTGAGACTCCTGTGCCAATGCTTCAAAAGTGCACGAAACTTCAGAAGAAGCTTATCTATGAGGATGGCTGCCATTTGGCTTTGATACTTAACCAAAACCTTGTTAACTTTTAATATCCCAAATGTATTAGAATACAAAATAAAATTTGCACCTTGCTACAGTCGCGTTATATTCCATTTCCAACCATGTGTTTGCCGCGCCACCCCAGATATATATAGGTAGATATATATATATATATATATATATATTTATATATATATATATATATATATATATATATATATATATATATATATATATATATATATATATATATATATATATATAGAGAGAGAGAGAGAGAGAGAGAGAGAGAGAAAACAAAAAAATTAAACAGATTATATTTTTTATGAGTCTGAAAGATTGAGTTTGCTGGTTAAATAACACAAATTTGAATTTGAAAACGTAGAATGTGTAATTTAAAAATATATAAAATTTAATATAGTATATATATATATATATATATATATATATATATATATATATATATATGTTATATATATATATATATATATAAATATATATGTAAAGAGCAGCCGATCAGTACTTATATATATATATATATATATGTATATATTTATATATATAGTAAGTATATATATATATATATATATATATATATATATATATATATATATATATATATATATATATATATATATATATATATATATATATATATATAGTAATTTATATATATAGAAATATAAAATGTATATAATAATATATTTAAGAATATATAATGAAAAATAAAACTATACCGCAATCTTAATATATATATATATATATATATATATATATATATATATATATATATATATATATATATTAAATTCAATTATAATTTAGAAAGTGTTTAATGATAAGAAACGGTTAAACACCCAATTCCAACTGAAACGAAGTACAACA
>JABUQX010077413.1:17500-21899 GCA_015478945.1 Trachelipus rathkii | reverse complement strand
GTTTTGCGCCTCGTTCGATCATGTTAGTGCAACTGAACATAACATTTACATCGTGAAGAAATGCTTTACTAAACTTAAATTTACTTCGCTTCATATATATTAGCATATATATATATGTATATATATATATATATGTATATATATTTATATATATATATATATATGCACCAACCTTATATAACATATATATATACATATATATATATATATATATATATATATATATATATACTCTATATACCTACCTATAACTATATGGCATATACTCTTATAACTTATATATTGCTACCTATATAGCACTATGCTATATCCTATATGCTTTATCCCTTTATATATAACTATATATACTAATATATATATATACAATCAATTTTTCTCTACCAACTATATATATGTATATATATATATATACCATATATATATATATATAAGGCCTATATATATTAAAATAGATTGCTCTGCAAGGTAACGATATTTTCTATTTGCAGAGGTAATGTTATTTTGGGCAATTCATCAAGTCCATCACTCGTCCTTGGATTTGACGGTTTCAGTCGGAAAAAGACACTCACCTTCAACCTGAGTCTGTTTTCATGGGTCTTTTATCTTCCTTTAGGAATCATTGGGCTTCCAGTTACTCCCCTCATGGCTCATCTGCACTTGAATCATATGTACCAAATTTGGGTCCATACGGAAGCGGTGGATAAAATTGGGCCTTTAGAGTGGATTATGAATACTCCATCGCACCATCGCGTGCATCACGGTAAATTAATGGGAAAATATTCTCTCTCTCTCTCTCTCTCTCTCTCTCTCTCTCTCTCTCTCTCTCTCTCTCTCTCTCTCTCTCTCTCTCTCTCTCTTCTCTTTCTTTTTCTCTCTTTCTCTCTCTCTCTCTCTCTCTCTCTCTCTATTAAGTCTAGATATTCTTTCTCTATTTGTCTATTTTTTTAGAAGTCTTTTTCTTATCCATTATAATTTGTAGTGCTCAAGTATGATGTTATAAAGGAAGTTCCTCGACCTAACAAATAATGCTAATAACAGTAAATATATTTTAGGTATCCTGGAACGAGTGATCGATAAAGATTATGGAGGAATTTTTATAATTTGGGACCGACTCTTTGGAACATTTGCTCCAGAAGAGAACAGAGACGACAACATATACGGAATTATAGATCAACCTCAAAGCTGCAATATTCTTTACCAACAGGTAATGGAATATATATATATATATATAATTTATTCATATATATTATATGAATGAGGGACCTTACCAATATGTGTATACATAGCTTCTATATATATATATATATATATATGTATAAGGAAATAGGACCCTCTTAACCAATACCTTCTAGGCAAAAATTCACTTAAAAGGTAATCCCCAGAAATTACATCTATATATCTATATATATCACCTCCCGCATGAGCCATATATATATACTATATATATTTATATATATATATATATATATATATATATATATATATATATATATATATATATATATATATATATATATACTATCTCTCTTACTGTCCTCCCCCAGGAAGGTCCTGGTCTTGTAGAAAACCACGACCTGTCAGTGGACTCAGCATGCGTTTCCATTCGGCTCTGTCTTCCCACAGTCTTCTCCCTTGTATTTCCTCCACCGCAGGCAGCCCACATCTCATCAACGAATCTTGCAACGATTCCCTCCATCTCTTCTTTGGTCTTCCTCTGAATCTTCTTCCATCCGGCATCCACTCCCATCGTTTCTTCGCCAGCCTGTCTTCCTGCATCCTTTCCAAATGTCCCCACCATCTGATTCTTGCGACATTTATCCTCCTCAACATAGGTGTCACTCCGACTTCCCTTCTGACTCTTTCATTCATTATTCTATCTTTATTAGCCTTTCCCTTGGAGTGGATTATGAATACTCCATCGCACCATCGCGTGCATCACGAAAATTTAATGGGAAAACATTCTCTCTCTCTCTCTCTCTCTCTCTCTCTCTCTCTCTCTCTCTCTCTCTCTCTCTCTCTCTCTCTCTCTCTCTCTCTCTCTCTCTCTCTCTCTCTCTCTCTCTCTCTCTCTCTCTCCCCTGATGGATTATTCTTTCTCGATTTAAGTCTATTTTTTTAGAAGTCTTTTTCTAATCCATTATGATTTGTAGTAATAAGATCTTAAGTCTTAAGATCTTCATCTCCGTTGCCTGTATCCTACTTTCATGCCTTTTGGTAGTACACCATGTCTCCACCTTATAGCAATATAGGTGCTAACACTCCTTCGTCAAATACTTCTTTTCACCTCTACACCCATATACTGGTCTTTCATCAAAGGATACAGCCCTTGCCGCTCTTCCGAACTTCGTTATCCTATGCGTGATCTCTGCATCACCCTCCGTCCTCTGTATATATTCCACCCAGGTATTTAAATTCTTTAACTTTCTTAAGCTTTCTCCATTTACTGATCTCAACAACAATCCCTGCCTCATACGCTGCCATCACATCACTTCTGTTTTCTCAGTGTTCACCATTTGTGGTCCGTTTGCTCCAAGTTTTCCACTTGAAACATCTGAGTATTTCCATTCCTTCTCTGTTTTCACTCCACACCACGCCAAATCATCCGAACATGCCACTGATGTCTCCCTCCATTTTCCCCCCACCTCCTCTTTAGCCTCCTCATGATTTTATCAATATAAGCTATGAACAATAAGGGTGACAATACCTTCCTGTTTCACCTCCTTCGCCACCTCAAACCATTTTCATTTTTATACCCTGTTCTTACATTGCACTTTGGGATACTCTTCAGTGCATCACACAATCCCTCTCCCCACTCCATAATTCTCTTTTAACACCTCCATAATTCATTCCTAGGTACCGTGTCAAAAGCTTTACTTAATCCATAAACACTACATAAATAATCCTGTTGTATTCGTAAATCTTCTCCCCAATCTGTCTCAAGGAACATAAGGTCTGCCGTACTCCTACCCTTCCTGTACCCATGTTGCTCCTCTCTCTCCTAGTTGTGGTTTTCGATAATCTCTCAATTCTTTTTCTCCAACCTCTTTCATATATTTTTTGCCATATCATCTATCAAGGAGATCCCCCTATAATTTTTACTCTCAGACTCCCTTTCTGTTTTATATTGGAATAATAATAGTTTTTCCCCAGCTCTGGGACCTCTTTCTTTCTCCAACACTCATTTAAAAACTCAAGCCTTCTCTCTCATCACTCTCACGCCTTCCTTAATCAACTCAATTGCTATTCCATCTTTTCTCGGGAGCTTTGTCATTTTTCATTTTTCTTTTGCCTTTACTGATTCTTCTGGGTTCTTCTCTAGTAATTTCATCATCCGCATCCTCTTCATCATTCCTCTTAACACCCATCCTCCTCAATCTCCTCCTCATCCTCCCTCTCCTTCATTTAGCAGCTCATCAAAATATTCTAAGGAGTCATCTCTTGTTTATTTCCCTCTCAGTTTCTACCAGGGTTTCTCCCCCTCTTTATTCTTATATTGCTGTCTTTCTTCTGTGTTCTATATGTTCTTGCCACTCTTAAATATCTTCTTCTTATTAACTTTCTGCTGAATCTTCTGCTAGCTCCTCTGCCATCTTTCTGGCTGCCTCTTTCTTTGCATTTCTTTTTTTCATATTTCTGCCCTATTTCTGCCCTATTTCTAGCCTCTTCATATTCTTGCCTTGATTGAACCGTTCTCCTTTTTAACACATCTTCTCATTTTTGTGGTTTTTATCTTCACCGCCACCACCTCGTTCTACCATCTCGTGTGTCTCTTCTTTGTACCTATATCCCAGCTCCTCCCCGCTGCCTCCATTATCTTCTCTTGAAGTTCTGTAAAAATCTCTTCTCTATCTACTTGGCCTATTATTTTCTCTTCTGCCCCACTATTTATGTGCATCTTTTTTACTCTGTTCTTTCAGGGACTCCACCTTTACTATCTTTCTCTTGTCTAAAGTATTATTCCTTTCTGCTCTAATTCTAAAGTTAGCCACCAACAGTCTATGGTCTGAATCCATAGTTTCACCCGATATGACTCAGTATCATTCTCCTATCTGAAGCTATTACATAATCTATTATTAGGTTTCACATTAACTCCCGTGTTTGCAGTTCCATCGCTGTACCTGAATTGTATCTGTATATGTGATGATCTCTAATGGTCCAATATGTATTCCATGATTTAAACCTCTCCTCACTGAAGTCCAACAGCCTTTCTCCCTCTATATTTTCTTTCCCCCTCTCCAAAACATCCTATCCTCTTCCACTTTATATTCTAACCAGCATTGAAATCTCCAATCAGGAGACATATGCTATTTTCTTCACTTCTCAACCTACATCTCTCCATCAACTCCCATAAACTCTTCCTTCCTCATTTTGAATGACCACTGTTCAGGTTATAGTATAC
>JABUQX010077413.1:0-12500 GCA_015478945.1 Trachelipus rathkii | reverse complement strand
CATATATATATATATATATATATATATATATATATATATATATATATATATATATATATATAGTTAATAAAAAAATTGCTACATTTATGATATATCTATAAAGAAGTGAGATTTTTGAATTCTCTTACATGAGAACGAACAATATATATTTAAAAAAAATGATTTTCGGAAAAAAATATCGATATTTAGTCAGATTTACCTAAACTAAACTATTACCATAGCCTCTTATCCACCCCTCGGGTTCATCATCAACAATTGGCAGATGGCTTCCTTCAGTGATGTTGTTGGTCCTTTCACAGAATTGCAAGCCTGCTCTGAAGCACGATCTTCTTTCTTCATTAATTTCTGTATCCAACTTGGTCTTAACTCTATATATTGAGCATCACCTCTCCTTCTCTAGACTTCATCTCTTACTCTTAACCGAAGCTCAGGTGTTTGAATATCCTGACAGCAGACAATGCTCTGCTCCCTCTTAATATCTCAATCCTCAATTTTCAGCCAATGATGGTTGTTGTGCTCATGTACACAATGATGTTATTTGTTTTCGTGTCTCTGATTTGGATTCTTCCGAATTTTGTACCTTATTGCTCAAGCTATCCTGTCAATCTACTACTAAATTCATCTGTTCTGCATATCTGTCTCCTAACCCAACTAACTATCCAAAATTCTTGGACTACTTAAACTTCAAATTAGAATACATTCTCTCTCTTCTTCACATTTCTCTGAAATCATCATTCTTTGTGATTTCAACGCTCACCACCGCCAACGGCTTTTCTCTAATTCTCAAGAAAAAGCTGGTGAGCTTGTCTACCACTTTTCTATCTACAATGATCTCGAGCAGTTGGTGCAGTTCCATATTCTCATCCCTGATCATCTTGGAGATGAACCCAAAATTTTAAAATTCTAGGCCTTTTCCTAACCTTTAATCCTTCTCTTTATTCTATTAAACTCTTTCCTCCACTGGGTTCCCCTGATCACATTCTTTTCCCTACATCATGTTCTATCTCTTCAAGTCTTCCGAAGTAAAGATTCCCCCCTAGGGCGAGGAAACGTTTTTGGCACTTCGGTACTGCTAAATGGTCGAACTTCTGTAGTACAGCTTTGATTTTCCATGAAATGACTACTGCTTCCGTGGGAGGGGGTCTCTTGGAGTGTGCAGAGCTTATTACCGAGATGATTCTCTCAGGCATGTAGATGTACATTCAATATATTTTCAGTTCAACAAAACCTATTAAACCTTTGTGTAATTCTGCTTTTTATCGTGTCATTCGTTACATCGTCATTTTCAAACTCCGAAAACTCATGCAGCTTACCAGAATACCAGATTCGTACAAAATCTATTCTCCGTGGCAATAAATACTCTTTTCTCCGTTGAAAATGAATTAAACTTTCTGGTTTCTCTTTCTCTCGTCAATTCTAGCATTTTGCAAAATTGTTAACACTAAATTTGCTTCTTCCTCTTTCCCTCATCTAATATATTCCGAATTCACAATTGCCGTTTTACCTTCCTCTAATGCTAAACTTATCTCACAAACCTTAGACGATTTCGGTCCTATTCTGGCTTCTCCACTTCCTCCACCTCCTTCACCTCCTTCACCTCCCCCAATTCGTCTATGCTTAGTATTGTAGATTCTTCTAAAGACGGTATTTCAGCTCTCTCTCTCTCTTCTCTCTCTCTCTCTCTCTCTCTGAATATAATCATAATATATATTAATATAATATATTACGATATATATATATATATATATTATATAATATATATTATATTATATAATATATATATATATTAATATATATATTATATATATAATATATATAATATATTATAATATTACATATATAATATCTGAGCTTAACATAAAGAAAACGTACGGTTCTGATGGTATTCCTCCTGTAGTTGGCAAAACTTGTGCTTCCGAGCTTGCACCCTGTTTAGTAAACTTTTCCGTCCTGCATATCTACTTCTATTTTCTCTTCCAGTTGGAAACATACACTTATTCAGCCTGTGCAGAAAAATAGAACCCTTCTGAACTCTCAAACCATCGCTCTACCACTTTAACCTCCGTTTTTTCAAAAGTTTTCTAGTCTATCCTTAAGAGGAAGATTTGGAAACATCTCAATTCTTCAAATCTCATTTCTGATCACCAGCATGACTTTCGTAAGAAGAACGTTATATTGGACGATCTTCTTTCACTTCTTTCTGATTCTTGGTCCTCAGCCCTTCGACATTTCTGTGAATCTTTTGCTGTGGCGCTAGACATATCGAATGCTCTTCGATAAAGTCTGACAAAAAGCTTTGATTTCTAAAAATTTCCCTCCTTCGGTGTCTAACCTTCCCTCTGATTTGCTCTCCGGCCGTTCTATAGCAGCAATTGTAGGCGGACATCATTTATCTTTTAAACTATAAATAGTAGTTTTCCTCAGGGGTCTGCCCTATCCCCAGCTATCTTTCTACTTTTCATTAATGATTCTCTCTCTATTACTTTTCACCTATCCACTCTTTTGTCGACGACTCCACCCTTCATTCATGGTTCACTCTAGGGAGGGTGGCCTTGGAACAACTTACCTCTGACCATTCTCGAATATCTAATTGGAACATTGAGAACAAGGTTGCTTTCAAGGACTCAAAAACTCATTTCCTTTATCTTACTACAGGACATAATCTTCCACACAACTACATCTTTTTCTAGAGCACGCAAGTTACCTTAGTCTGCCCTTAATATTGTAGGTGTTACTTTTTCCTTTGATCAAATTGGAAGGATCACATTACTTTTCTTTCTAAAAAGCTTCTAAGAGGCTGGGTGTTCTTCACGCCAATCCAGTTGCTTTCTCTTTATATGGGTGTCGTTCGCCCCTGTATGGAGTCTGCTTCACACACATACGGGGTGGTTCTACTCACACAGTTTTCCCTAAGAGAGGAAGTTTAGAAATCAAAGCATTGCCCCAGACTCTATCGGATGCTTGCCTATGTTTAGCGCCAAAGCAAACATTCTAGAAAATGCTGAATTGCAGAGGACCAAGAATCTGAAGGAAGACAAAGAAGATTACCTGCAAAGCGTTTCTTACGAAAGTCATACTAGCGATCAGAGATTAAATTAGAAGAATTGAGATGTTTCCAAAACTTTCCTTTCAAGGTAAGTTCGAAAACATTAGAAAAATGGAGGTTAAAGCAAAATTACGATAGTTAGAAGGTTGAAAGGAGTCCTCTTCTTTGGGCCAGGTTGAATAAGCGAGCATTTTCAGCAGAAAGGGAGGCCAATGTAGAAAGACAGAGACGAAACAGTTTACCAAGGAAGGGCGCAACTTCAGAAGAACAAGTTTTAAAAACCACAGAAGGAATACCGTCAGGAACATACACCTTATTAGTGTTAAGGTCAAAGAGAGCAGAAATAATACCAGCATAAAAAATTACATGTTAAGCAGAAATGAGCTGGAGGGGGTAGAGAAGGGGGGAATACCATCGGAATAAGTAAGAGTGGAGTCAGAAGCAAAAGTTTGAGTGGAGAGTTCATCTTTAACAAAAGGCAAAATGGCAGTTTTGCCATTGGAAGATACTAGAAGAGAGAAAGTCTGAGTTGAAATTTTTGGCAAGTGCCAGAAAACACGTAAGGAAGAGGAACAAGACAGATCGTTGCATTTCTTACGGAGAAAAGAGTTTTTTTGTGTGTGTCACGGAGAACAGAGGAAAAATAGGGATGAAATATAAATTGCGTGAGTTTTTGGAGTTTGAAGTCAGAGTCCCTGCAGCGAACAGTATGAGAACAAGCAGATTTAAACCAAAGATTGTTTCACTAGTTGAAGTGAAAGAATATGAAAGTGCGCCTTCATGACAGAGAGAATCATTTCGGCTATGAGTTCTGCACATTCTGAGGGACTCCTTCCACTCAAGCAATAGTAATTCCATGGTAAATCAAAGAAGTGGGATCGGAAGTCGGACCATTTTTCGGAACAGAAACGATTCCTCTCCGTTGTATGAATTTTTTTTTCTGCGGAAGAATTGAAGAGATGGAAAATGACACAATGATAAGAAGATGATCGATGTAACTCAGAGGACGAAAAATATTAACAGCATAAGGTGATGGATTAGAAGTTAGGAAAGGTCTAGAATGTTGGGCTCACATCGAAAGCGATCAGGAATACGAGTAGGGAGCTGCACCAACTGCTCGAGGTCATTCTGAATAGAGAAATGGTATACTTAAGTTCACCAGCTATATCATGAGAACTAGAGGAAAGGAACCTGTGGCCTGTGGCGTTGAACATTGAAATCACCGAAAATTAGATGAATTCGGAGAAAGGAGAAGAAGAGAGAATGTTTCCTGTTTTGTTTAGATGGTCAATTTAGAATAGTCAGTAGAGTTAGGTGATAAATAGGTAGAACAGATGAATTTTTTTTGAGTCAATGTACAGGACCCACCAAGACTCACGATGAATTTAGATGTAGATTGGCAAGACAGATTAAGCAGTAAAGTAGAAAATTCAGAAGTCTAAATTAGAAAAAAAGAGAATAGATTACCTCGGTGTTTACATATGACTAACATCCGCTTTTGACTGAAAATTGAGAATAGAGACAGTATGATGGAACAGATTTATAGTTTGCTGTCGGAGCACTCGAGCAGCTGAGGTTTGGAGGTTTAGAAGAGGAGAGGTGGTGTTCGACAAAGTTTCGAATTTAGATTTAAGAAAACGAAGTTAAAGAATTTAATGAAAAAGGAACACCGTACACTAGAACACTAGATCATGCCGGCAATTCTGCGATGTTACCAACCCCATCACCGGACGCCGACAACTCTCAAGTGGTGATTGTCGGGGTGGAAAAGGGGCTATTTTTGGAAGCTGCCCCTCTTGGCTTCTCCGAGGCTAGATGTGTGGGTGGCATTTTGATATATATATATATATATATATACAGTGGAACATATATATAGTAGATATATTATATATATATATATTATATATATATATATATAAAATATATATAATCTATATATATACATATGTTATATATTATATATCATGTAGCACTCATTATAACTTTTTTAAAACATTTTAATTATATTGTTCCGTACTTCAATGCTAAGATTTGCGCAGCAAAATTTTAGCATAAAGGTCAAAGTGAAATACTATATTAACCCGTCCTGTTGAGGATACTCGTCAGTCAGATAAGTCAGTCAGATCAAATTATTAATTAATTCCAAATGAAGAAGAATCTCACTCAAAGATACTCTCTCCGAAAATCCTCCCGGCAAGAGCTGAATAAACTGATTAACGGAAAAGGCTGCGACTTGAATCCGATCACAAATTTTCGCGACACGAACTTGCAGAGGCTATTCTTAAAAAAAGCACTGGAAAAAAGGTGCGACTGGCAATTCGCCACAAAAGAGATATCTCAACAGAACGGGTATTGTTTACTTTTTTTTACTTTCAATTACATATTTACTTATTTACTGAATAAAAACATCATTTCAAATATGGAATTCTAAATTACTCCTCTTAATATAGGGTGATTAGCTATTAAAATAAACCACCATCTAGCAAGCCCCTTCTAATTAATTGGTAACCGGAGAAGAGAAACACCCACATTTCATCATGCCTTTCTGATTAAAAGAAACAAAAAAAAAATGAAGAAAAAGAAAACTACAATTGCCGACAAATCCCAATCAAGAACACTCGGAGAAATGACTCAAGCAAACGAAATTTCAATTTTCATTTTATTTGGATTCTATGGGTCTTCATCTTTTCACACAACACTCAGTTCGGGATTATCGATAGAATAGCAAACTTCCTTTTTTCGGTATGGATTTCTCTCATCATTCAAGTTTGGAATTATGGCAGAAACTCATTTTTGGATCCACTACGAATCTGATTCCTTTTCGAATTCTAAGTGGTTCTGTGACCTCTCCCTTATATGTATGAAGAAATTTTTCAAATAAAGGACCTAAAAATTCAAGCAACTTTCGCCTCTACATATGTAACTGCCTTTACGGTATGGATTTTTCTATTCAATCATTTTAAGTTATGATTATGGGCAGAAATTCATTTTTGAATTTCACTACGAACTTGATTCCTTTTCGAATTTCTAAATGGTTCTGTTGACCTCTCCCTTTATATGTATGAAGAAATTTTTCATAAAAGGAACCTAAATTTCAAGAACTTCGTCTCTACATATGTCAAGCAATGTTTTCTCTCGTAACTACAACTTTTGAAACTACGTGCGCATTGCGTCAAATCATAGATACGTTTAGAAACGTCTACTACTGGCCTTTCCCTGATTTATGGTTTCGGATCATGCTGGCCTTTTAACTGTGAATAATTCAATTGTTTCATTATCAAATAATTATTATCTATATAACATTTTTGTATTTTATGCATTTATCTCGTGTTTTGTTTGATTTGTTTAATGTCTAATTGATATGACAAATATGCTTCAATATAAATGTAATTTTAAATTTCTTGCTTATATAAAATATATTTATTTATATGTATTCAAATACATTGTATTTAATTAAGATCTTCGGATGTAAAAAGTTATTGCCTCGATATTTGAAATATATCTTCAATTTCATGTATTACTATTTGTTGCCTTCATATGTTTGTATGATTACTTATAGTCATTCGGACATTAATTTAAATTTGCTGCATTTGGAAAGTACTTAATTTTATATAGATATTTTAGTTATTATTCTTGAAATAATAAAATATAATTATATATGAATACTTTCTCACTCGTGTTTTAGCGCAGACCATAAATTATGAACTCTACCCCTCTCATAAACTTTGTACATTTTATTTATAGTTCGTATTTTGACTGAAGATTGGCGGAGCAAACATTTATAGACATAAGTCAAAGTGAAATACATATATAACCCCGTCATTTTGAGTACTCTAGAGTCAGATAAAGTCAGTCAGATCAATTATTAAGAATCAAAAGAACATCTCACTCAAGATACTCTCTTCAGGAATCCCTCCCGCAAGAGCGATAAACTTTACGGAAAAGGCTGGACTTGAATTCACGATCACAACATTTTCGCCCGCTAAAACCAAGAGATCAAGAGGCAAGTTCGAAAAACGCATGGAATAGGCTCGCCGACTCTGCAAATTCGCCTACAAAAAGAGTATATTCAACAGAAGGGACTTTTGTCACTTTTATAAAAGTTCGATAATATTTTACGTATTCTGAATAAACATCAGTTTCATAATATGGATTTTCTAATTACTCCTCTTATAGTAGGCTGCTTGCTACTTAAAATAAACGCAACAATCTAGCAAAGCCTCCTATAAATATAATATATACAATATTATATATATATAATAATAAATATATATATAATATATAATATATATATATTATATATAATATAATATATATATAAGTTAATATAAATATAATTATAGATATTTAAAAATTTTAATAAATATATTAAATATTATAATATATTTTTTTTTTTTATATTATAGAATAAATATATATATTATATAATATCCTATATATATAATAGAATATATATATTAGTATTAAATAATATATATATAAACAGATATTTACATCAAATGCAATTGAAAAGGCAAAGGACATATGCCCCAATTGTGGATTTCTTTCAATACTTCTGGAGGACCTCTGGAGCCCTGAATACAGATTGTTCTCGCATTGGCCGAGGACACTCGAGACAGATTATGTCGAGAATAAGCTTAACTATACTAAAATAATAAGATAGATACTATATATAATAAATAATATATAATAATATAAGTAGGAGTATATTATATATAATATATACTATATATATATATATATTCTGAGTGTCATAGGAGGCACCTAAAAAGATAGTGGTAGTTCGGTTGGCGACACATCTTTTCGCTAGGAATGCTTATGCATGCCTCACTGCAGCCTCAGGCCCGGTCGTGACCTCCGTAAGCTACTTTGTATCTTTCGGCGAAACTGTATGAAAGGCCTGGCTACATAAAATGTTAGGTGAATAAATGGCGATGAGAAGATTAGAGAGGTGATGAATGCATTTATAAAATGTTAGTTTGATTTGTTCGCAGTGACTGAAACAAATATGAAAGGAAGCTGTGAAGACGAATGCTGTGAGGTAAAATAATATATGTGTGCTAGAATGGAGAGGAATGAGAGGGGAAGAAAAGAAGTTGTGATTTTGGTGAGTGATTTGTGGAACAGAGATATGGTGGATTTTGTTTGTGTGAGTACTAGGATACAAATCAAGTTTTGTGACGGTCAGCGTGTGTGGTTGTAGCATATGGTCCATCTGATTGTGATGTTGAGTAGAGTATGACTTTCTGTGATAATCTAAATGTTATTATAGGCAGGGTAAGTAGGGGCTTTAAACCGATTATGTTAGTCAACCTGAATGGTTGGATAGATGATCAAAAAATGGATGGCATAGCATGTGCCTTTTGGGTTGAGGGAGAAAATGAGAATAGTAGGAAAGTGATTGATTTCTGCGAGGAGAGAGGTGATGTAACGTGGCCGTGCGCCCTCCGGAGGGGGGTGCTGGCCCCTCCAAGTAGGAAATGAACGTAGAATGATGAAATTTGGCATACACCCTTCTATATAAGGTATCCTCGTGCAGCCTGAGGTTACGTGGCCGGGCATGAGACCCCGCGAGAAGGGGCGGTGCTTTTCGCAAGTATGGCATTCTACCGCCCGAGTACTTGAATAATGGAAAATTTTAGAGTAATCATACCCTGATCTCACATTATCATGATATTATACCAAAATAACTAGCTATTCCCTTACTCGCTGCAAGCATCCATTGTTATATAGACGAAGCGTGCCTTTAAGCAACTTTTAAATTTATTTATTTGCTTATCCTCTTCCAGTTTCGAAGCTATGTCTCCATGCAGTGTTTTAAATACAGCCTTGTGTCTTATGACAAACAAAAGTTCAATGGGCTCGCCTATCTTTATTCAAACCATTATAATCAATTGAATCTTGAATTCATTTGTCATTAGACAAGAACAAAGATTTTTTGACAATGGAATAAAAGTAATCCACTTTCGTCTGAGTTTTGAAACATAAAAGGTTTTCCTGATTACCTTTTGCTTCACACTTCTTTTTAACAATTGCAGCAATGTCTGGATGGGAGCGTTTTAAATGTGTCGCATTAATTTAAAGGATACTGTAGATGTATTGTGATCCCACAATGATATAAACTGATGGTTCGGTAAACTCTTCTCATGTTAATGATCGAAACTGACTGTTTCCCCAATCAACTGGTTGTTAACTATTTTCATATTGACAAATATAAGCACTTTAATTTATACAGGTTAAAAATTATTCAAAGATATATAATATTTCAAATAATCATTTTTGGTATAGTTAGCATGATTTTTCTACGGATATTAAATTATATTATTTAAAGTATCTGTATCAGCACTAATATAAATTTTATTATTGCAATTATAAATATAGCTAAACAAAAATATTATGAAAAAAAATAATTATAATTATAATATATAATTACATATAAATATATATATAAATACTATATAATATATATAATATATAAACTATATTAAATATAATATTAATAAAATTATATTAAATAATAATATAAAATATACTCCTCAATATATATATAAATAAAAAAATAAAATTATAATAATAATATTATAAATCATAAATAATTATAAAAGTAATAAATATAATACATAAAAGAATAAAATAATAATAGAAATATAAAAATAAATAATAAAATATAATATATTAATTGTAATTTAACATATCAAATCACTCCACTATAAACTAAAATTAAACTTATAACAATTATATATATATATTAACATAAAAAAATATATAAAAAAATAAAAATATATAATTATAAGTAATAATAAAAAAAATAGAAATAGTATAATAGGTCGATCTCATATAAAAAAATATCACTAAAAAAATAAACATAAATCAGCAGTAGTAGGTCTATGTAGCTACCTCACACGCTGATTATAGCTACATACACAACCACCAACCCACAAATATAAAATATACTATAATAACGCTATATATATGTACTATATCAGCTTAATCAGCAAAAACACTTAACTCAATGTCCCAAACTAAAAACTAATCTAATCGATTTAGAGTGATTAGGGTTTTAAACAATAAAAAACCAATATATACCTAACCCATACCTATTTATATAAAATATATAATTAATTAAAATATATATATAATATAATATAATATAATATATATATATTAATAATATATAATAATTTATATATTAAAATTAATATATACTGATAGTTATATGAATAATATATTATATATTAATATAAATAAATATATATAAATAATATTATATATAATAAATAGAATATATATATATATATAATTATAGAAATGATTATAATAAATAATCTATATAATAAAAAATAAGAAAAGCGATATTTGATGCGAAAGAAAATGTTGATAGAGGTAAAAGATTAACCCCTTAAGTAAATTCACACTGCTGGGATTGAATGGGCCTAGCAGGTTATAATATATATATAATATATAATATATATATATACTTATAATATTATATAATTATATTATAGTATATAATATAATATATATAAATAAATATATAATATAATATATATAGAAATACATACAATAATATATTATTAAATATATACATATAATTTAATATATAATAATATAAACATATATATATATATATCTACTAGTGATAAAATAGTAATAATATACCCATACTTATAGTTACGCATATAACATATATATATATAATATAATAATTATAATATAATATATATATAGTATATAAATATATATATTATTAATATATAATATATTACCTATATATATATATATTATGTTAGTTGTTTAAAAGTTAATTAAGCAATTATACTTAAAATTATTTGTACTTTGCGAAGCAGCGTCATTTTTTTTGCTAGCTTTACCGATTTCAGGCTGATCCGGCTCCAGAGCTCATCTATAAAAAAATTTTGGATACTTACTGAGTTCCAAGGTTCACCCTCCTTAAAATTATGACACTCCACCGGACTTATTGAGTACTGCTCCAGGGTTTCACTATAGGCTCAAGCAGCGTATCTCCAGCCTTCTCAATAACAAATTTCGACTCACGGCGCCACTAATAAACTCCTCATAGGCGGTACGCACGTATGACCTTACCTCATACTCTTCACGCTCTAACAGTCCGCTCTACATAACGACTAGGAATAACTCGACTTTTGACACTTCTATTATGTGTATGCTTAACTGAGTGATCGGACTTGCAATATTACGTACTTCTTATATGTAATTTACCCATAATGGGAGATAATTAATCAATATATATCTACTATCCATGTGAGAGGAATCCCTCTGAGGATAATGTGCTGCAAGCGCTATATATATAATTACCGAAGTGAATATTATTTATATTTTAATTACATGATATAGTTAACATTATTTCTCATAATTTTCATTTTATAACGTGTGTCAACTTTAATATATTTTCTAACAAACTCTTTGTGTTTAAAATCTTAGGATATTTGGTTATCTATGTATTCGCCACTTATAGAGTCTCACAGATACCTTCACAGGTAAATTTACTTCATCGTATCAATAGCATTTATACACCATTTTTACACTTGCCGCTAAAGCTGAATGACTTTTTCTATATGCGCTCAAAAGTCTATTGAGTCTTACATTCACATAAGCAGATTAATCTCTCACTCTACTAGGTATAATATTTCTTTCTTCTCCACCCTCTATCCAAACTCAAAATTATGCTATATACTGAACATCTTTTTGCCTAACATTGTCATTTCTTCAATGAAGATGCTAATTCCGCAAAACTTTGAACTTGACACTGATGGGGCAGAGATTAATCCAAATATTATGGAGAATAATTAGTTATTATTCTTCATTTGTTCTCATAATAAAACTTGTGCTTACCGAACGTTTGCAACTCACCCTGCCTTTTGGAAATAGCTTTTACGGTCTTTGCCTACTATGCTTATTATCCGTACCTTCTCCTTCCCTCATATATAATAGTAACTATATATTTAGTTTCATCTTTCAGCTCGAAAAAGCTTAAAATAAGGAGGACCACTCTTTTGACTCACCCATACAAACTATACGCTCAATCTCTCTTTAATATAACCTTCAATTTTTTATAATTTATTCCGCGTTCTTATCTTAATAGAGATAAAGATTATAGGAAATCATCTCAATTCCTCATAATGTCTTATCTCTGAATCGCCAGTAGAAGAGATAGTAGAAGAGAGAGAGATATACTATGAGAGAGAGAGATAGCATCAAGAGAGAGTAATGAAGAAAGTATAGATAGGTAGATATAGTAGAATTACCGAGCAGATAGATAGAGTAGATAGTAAAGATCACTAGAATATAATGAAGAGAGAGAATATATAAGATAAGAAGAAGAGTGAAGTAAAGGATATCTTATTTAGTTAATATATATAATATATATATATATATAGTTATATAGAGATATGTAATATAAATGGAAATTAAAGAG
>JABUQX010077412.1:87500-92500 GCA_015478945.1 Trachelipus rathkii | reverse complement strand
TTATATATATTAAATATATAATATAATTATATATATTATATATATTATATATTAGTATATATATATATATATATATATTATATATATATACTATATATATATATATAATATATTAGTGATGTATCAGATGTCAAATTTTTAATATCCGCTAATGCGGATGTGAATGTGGATATCTAATTTTTACATCCGCGGATGCAGATACGAATATTTAATGTTGCCACATCCGCGAATGGGGATGTTTCCTATTCCTATATATAATAAGCTAGTAGGTTCATATATGATAAAATATATATATATATGATATATATATATTATCATAGTATATATATATAATAGGTATATATAATATAATATATACCTATTATTTATAATATACGTATAATATATATAATATATTATAGTATATATGACAGTGGACCGTATCCAGGGGGGGCCCAGGGGCATGGCCCCCCCCCCGAAATCTTTAGACACTGAAGCATTTTAAGTATTCAATGCCGTTTATAACATAAATCAGAGAGTTAAAATTAATTGTTTATACGTATGTATATATAGATATATTATTATAATATGAGTATATATAGTATATAGTATATATATATATATATATATATATATATACTATATATATAATATATATATTATATATATAGGTAATATATATTAATTAGTTATATATAAGTATATATATGATATATTATAGTTTATATAGCGGTATTATTAACTATATATATATATAGTATATATATATATTATATATATATATATATATATAATATATATATATAGTATATAGAATATATATATATATTAAGAACAATAATTTAATTTCGTACCCCCCCGAAAAAAAATCCTGGATACGCCACTGATATATATATACTATATATTATTATCAGTAATATATATATATATATATAGGTATATATATATATATATATATAGTATATCATATATATTATATATATAGTATCATATTATATATATATACTATATATATATATATTAAATATTATATATATAAATAATATATATATATATAGTATACTATATATATATATATATATATATATATATATATATAATATGTATAATAGTATATATATATATATATATCATATATATATAGAGAAGAGAGAGAGAGAGGAGAGAGAGAGGGCCGAGTAGCGCTATCCAAGCGATGAAATTATCTCCCATTGGGTAATTGGGTGTAGGGTGCATGCCATGATACTCAAGTGCCTAATGGTTCACCCGTCTTGTATTCATATCCACACTCTTCTTACACAGGAATAGACTCTCGGTATGACATAGAGACCATTAAACACTATCACTATTACAGACAACATCTCTTTTTCATATATCCCTGTTTGTAGGGGAGAAAGAATTCCTACAGCGTATGATCAGCGTGTCGTAGGAGGCTACTAAAGGGACAATGGTAGTTGGGTTGGGGACTCACTATCATTTATTTAGACCCTAGGAATGCTTATGCATGCCTCGGATCTGGTCGTGGTAGCCGTAAGCGACCTTCCCGCAAAATTGTATGAATCGTTTGGGTACATGGAATGTTAGAAGAAGAAATGGTGAGGAGAAGAGGAGAGAAGTGATAACTGTATTTTGAAAAGGTAAATTTGATTTGCTTGCTGTGACTGAAACAAAGAATAAAGAAGTGGTAAAAACGAGTGGCGTGGGGTAAAATGTGTGCTGGTGAGGAGTGGAATGAGAAGGGGAGAGAAGGAGCAGCGATTCTGATGAGTGACCTGTGGTATACATGGCTATGGTGGATTTTGTTTGAGTGGTGAGTACTAGAATTCTAATTGTTAAATTTAAGTTTGAAAAGGTTAAGGTATGTGTGGTAGTGGTTGTAACATATGATCCATCTGAAGGTGAAGCTGAGGAGAGTGTGACTTTTTGGGATAATCTGAATAATGTTTTGGATGGAGTGAACATAGGCTTCTGAGTGATTGCGCTGGGCGACCTAAATGGTTGGATTGGTGATCGAAAAAAGGATTGTACAACTGGTGCCTTTGGAGTTGCGGCAGAAAATGAGAATGGTAGGAAGGTGATTGATTTCTCTGAGGACAGAGGTATTTATGTAAGTAATATAATCTTCGGTAACAAGAGTATTGATAAGTATACGAGAGTTGGGGTAGGTAGAGTTGGTACCGAAGTAAAAAGTATGATTGATTTTTTGTTGGCGAAGAAGGAGATTTTGAAGTATGTGATGAACGTTAAATCGGTGAGGGGGTTAGGGATGGGAATATCAGGTCATTGTATTGTTTTATGTAAGATTAAGTTAGTAGGCGCATGGATGGAGAAGAAAGAGCTAATGAAAGAAGTTGGGAGAATTTAGAGTGAAAAGTTAAGTGAACAAGGATATGAGGAAAAGTATGTGAGAGCACTTGCAAATAAATCAGTTCAATGTGAACAAGATGAAACTGAACAAATCTTGGCGCAAATGAAGGAATCCTTTGGATGTACTAAAGTAGGAAGTAAGAATATCAATAGTGAGTGGTGGAATGAAGAAGTGATGCAAGCTGTTGAAAGTTAAAAAGATGAGTGGTTTAATGTGCTAAAAGTCAATGATGAGGTCTCAAAAGAAAGGTGTATATATTAATATATAATGTGGAAAAAAGAAGACTAAAATTTGCATATGTAGAAGGAGGAAAGAGGGAAATGGACAGTTTGGAAGGAGGATGAATGGGGACTTATATGGGAATAGGAAGCTCCTCTGGAAGGAAGAGCACAAGTTTAAGAAAGAAAGTAAGGGAACTCTTCATAGATTAATGAATAAGGAAAGTACTTCTGTGACTAATGAAATGAGTTCGAGGAGAGTGTGGAGAACACTTCGAAAATCTGCATAACATTGGCAGTAAAGAAGGGGTGATAGTGAATGTGTGTGGATTTGATAGTGTAAGAAAAAATGCGTATTTTGGGGACGAGGTAATTAGTAGTGAGGAGGTAAAAGGTTGAGTGAGAAAATTTAAAAATGGTAAATCAGCAGGTATAGATGGATTGTGATTGATTGGGTATGGATAAGGGGAACTATAGGTGAAATAGTTTATCGAGTGTTGCAATGATAATACATGCTGGTATTTTGCTTGAAAAAGTGCCTCGAGTGACTGAGGGACTGATTGGCGAAGAACAAGGTGCATCACACTGAGACAAATAATTAAGAAAATGAGATAGAAGAATATATTGTATTAAGGTTTAGCGGACTTAACAGAATTAATAGGGAAGCTAAGTGACAGGTGTTAGTGATATTGGTGGTAGGCTTCTGAATGAAATCAAGAGTATGTATGTCGATAGTAAAGCGTGTGTAAGGATAAATGGATTGAAAGTGAATGGTTTAATATTAATGGTGGAGTGAGGCAGTGATGTTTTATGTCTCCTTGGCTATTTAACTAGGGAAAGTATTAGACTGATGGAGAACGGAAGAGAGTGGAGGGTGCCTTGCTTATTGTACGTGATAATTTGGTTTTCGCCGTACATTACTCGCTCTTCTATTTTACGTATGGAAGGTAGTATAAGAGAACTATATATATATATATAATATATATATATACTATATATATTATATACTATATGATAGTTCAGTATATAGCTATTATATACTTAGTATACTATATATACTATAATAAAATAAAAAATAATTTTCTTATTCATACTATCCAAAAAATTAATCAAACACTAGAAAACAAATTAATAACTTTCAATATTTTATACATCCGCAACATCCACATTTAATAATTGCAGGTGTGCGGAGTTGCGGATGCGGATATTTCAAAATCGTGAATTGCGGATGCGGATGTCAAATTTAATGCGGAAACTTGTTATGCGATGCGGATGTCCCATACATCACTTTATATATATATATATATATATATATATATATTTATTATAATATATATATATACTATATATATACTATATATATATACTATATATACACAATACTATACTATACTATTCTATCTATATGCAGTATCATTATATAATATATAAGTTATATATATATATACTATATATACTATATATATATATATATATATATATATCATATTAATAGACATATATATATAATATATATATATTATATATATATATATATATATTGTTCAATGTATATCACAGTTAAGTATATATATTTCATATCACTCAGTAATATAACTATATAATATATATATATATATATATATATATATATATTTATTTTTTTCATTTACTCTTATCTCTGACATAGCCAAAATCATACTATAGGGGCCCAGCACCCCTATACGAGGTGCGCAAGGAGTCTTAATCCTCGTCTGCGACAATATGACCTAACCAGAGATGGGAGTATGTGATTTGGTAAGGATAGGGTGTCCGATTACTTTCTGACAAGACTGTCCTCTCAAGTGACTGTCCAACTACTCTTATTTTTGTTTTCATTTTATGAACATAAAATATAATTCATATAAGTAGTATTATTAAAAAAACCTGAAGCTTTCATTTATTGCTCAACATGTTTTTTTTTTTTTAAAGAAAAGAAAAAGAAAAACGAGGAGAGAGAGAGAGAGAGATGATGAGAGGAGAGGAGATAGAGGGAGAAAGAGAGAGCAAGACGGAGAGAGAGAAGACGAGAGAGAGAGAGGAGGAGAGAGAGAGAGAGAGAGAGAGAGACTCATTTGATGTGAGGAACTGTATGTTTTAAAATACTTATTTTTTTCAATAATATCTAAAAATTTCTTGTTCTATTATTGACAACTACAGTTAAAGTCATAAAGAAAAACAAAAAGAAAACAAGTAATAATGCGTATAAAAAATTTTATTTACATCTTTACAGCAAAATAGAAAAATAAAAATAATATAAAAAAACATCATAAAACATGTAATCATAAATTATATAAAAATGAAAAAGAAATAAAAGGTTGTACCAATGCCACATCGAACAGTCACAGTACAAGACAAAAACGAGGGGGATCAAACATGGTGTGAAAGAACAATGAGAGTACAAAGAACAAAAAATG
>JABUQX010077412.1:77500-80000 GCA_015478945.1 Trachelipus rathkii | reverse complement strand
CTCTCTCTCTCTCTCTCTCTCTCTCTCTCTCTCTCTCTCTCTCTCTCTCTCTCTCTCTCTCTCTCTCTCTCTCTCTCTCTCTCTCTCTCTCTCTCTCTCCTTTATGACTTCAGACCTAACTTAACCTAGCCAACTCAAACATTGGACATTTTCTATACCACATTCGAACTCATAACACCTAACGTTACATTACTGTTCACAAGACTGATTCTGTTCTAACATGTACGTGATGTCATTTTTATGATGTCATACATTATACCCCAATTTTGTTTACGTTGTAGCAGTTCTAACATTATACAACAAATTTTGTTAAAGTTGTAACAGTTCTATCTGAATTTCTTTTTCATAAATTTAATATTCAAATTTAATATTTTCTTTTCTAAGCCTAAAATATTGTTTTCTTTTATAATCTGAAACATTTATATTTTATTTTTCTGTTCACAAAGTTAACATTTGCATCTTTTTCTTTTTATTAGCTTAAACTATAATACGTTATTTTATGTTAAAACATCTATATTTTCACATATTTAATATTCACAGCTTGTTTTCTGTTATTTTTATTTATAAGCTGAAATATTTATATTTTCTCTTAGTAATTTTTAACATCTCATTTTCATTTTCTTTTATAAAGGTTAACTTTCATATTTTAATATATTTTCTTTAAAAAAAAAAAAAGTTTTATTTAATATTTTTCTTCAGTGAGCGTTTACTTTATTATTTAGATATATTTTAATTTAACTGCAACTTTTATAAATTTATTACCCGTTTTCTAAACGTTATGGGTTAACATTTCTATTTTTAATATATTTTCTTTAAACAATAACATTTATATTTGATATATTTTCTTTTTAAATTTTAACTTTAATATTTTTAATATTTTTCTTTTTGCATTAACTAAAATTTGTTTTAAGGCTTTAAACTTTATATTAAAATTAAAAAAATATGTTAAAAATTTTTTTCATTATAAATTTTTAAAAAGTTTTTATAGAATTTTTTTTTTTTTTTTAAAATATAAATTTGTTATACAAAATTTATGATTTATTGGCCCAAAAGCGCTAAATCAGTGTAGCAGCAAAGTAGTAACGCAAAACCGGAATCTTCCCACCTCTCCGTGATCAAGTAATCTATTGCTTTACGTCATACCTTTTCTTCATTTTTGTATTACAAACTTGCATGTTGTATAAACAAAATTAAAAATAAGTTCTTGGAATAAAAATATCCTAGCAAAGTGGAAAGTTTTATTAAAAATTTGTTTTATTGACCCTAATACAGTAAAGCAGTAACGCAAACTCTCACGTTGATTAAACATAACCTCCACTTATCTATTTTTTGGAAATAGTTGAGATTAGCGTAGGCTGACGAAATATCGATATTTTTTTCCGATAATCGTTTTTTAATGTCTTTCGTCCCATGTAAGAGGATTAATAAAGCGCAGCCAAATCTCTCTCATATTTAAATATGTTAACTCTACCGATTTCTTTTATATTTAAATTCAGTTTAGAACCCATTAAGTTAGGTTCTAATAAGTTTTGTTAAGTATACACAGTAAATCTGTGTCTACTTAACAAAACTTTTTTTCTAAGCCTAAAATATTATATTTTCTGTTATAATAAAAATTATTTATTTATTTATTATTATTATTATTTTATTATATTATTATTATTATTATTATTATTATTTATTATATATTATTATTATTATTTTTATTATTATTATTATTATTATTATTATTATTATTATTATTATTATTATTATTATTATTATTATTATTATTATTATTATTATTATTATTATTATTATTATTATTTTTATTCTTATTATTATTATTATTATTTATTATTATTATTTTTATCCTTATTCTTATGATTATTATATTATTATTATTATTGCATCATATTGTATTATTATTAACATGTGTTACTTTTTACTATTAGATTTCTCGAAAGCATTCGATGTAGTTCCACACAACCTACTCTTAAACAAATTAGAGAGACTTGGTATCACTAATGGTTCACTACAATGGTTTCAATCATACTTATCTGACTGAACACAGTATGCTCGTTTAAGAGACACATCATCCTCACTTGCCTCAATTTCCCACTGGGTCCCTCAGAGCTCTATACTGGGGCCTCCATTCTTTAATATATATAACCAAATGACTATTCAAAATTGTCACAGCTTATTACACTCTCATATGCTGGACGACACTGCAATTCTTAATATCAGACCGTTAATATAATAACACTTAACGAAAAAGTAAATAATGAATTATAAAATATTATAACATGGGTAGAGGCAAAGAGACTCTCCCTAAATCTACAACAAACAAATTACCTAGTAATAACATATCAAAAAAACCCTGTCAACTAAATGTCAAGATGCAAAATATGTTAATCATTAAATCAACTCAGCGTCTGCTAAACGTTACTAGATGTTGTCTTCGATGGCAAGCTTTCTTTCAAAGTACACATCAAACTAGTCTATTCAAACTATGCATTCC
>JABUQX010077412.1:12500-57500 GCA_015478945.1 Trachelipus rathkii | reverse complement strand
TTATTATTATTATTATGCATTATATTATTATATTAATTATTATTAATAAAATAATTCTCATCAATATTATATTATTGTATTTATATTAATTATTTATTACTGTTTCCATGACATATCTAATTAGATAAATTATTATTAGTTAATATATTATACATATACTATCATCTACTATTTCACTTAATCACTGTATTAGCTCATCTTGTTGACAGTAGGTTTGCTACAATTCCCTCACATTAGGAAAAATTATGGTGAATGTTTTTCAAACTTCATTGTTGTTGTGTCTCTGAGCAACAAAAGACAAAGGGTGGCGAGTGCTTTTAAATATAAAATATTACCATTCATCCAAAATATTCCTGAATGCATCCTAAGTGATAGAAGTTAACAATGTTAAGAAAACAATGTTAAATAGGTTTGGTATAATCCATGTCGTGATTTCAAGTTACGTGCCTCAGTGCAATGGTATGAAGGGGCGATATATATATTCATTAGTAACATTAATACGTAGCTTTAATATACGGAGTGATAAACTATAATATGATTATAGTAATACTACTGGTGTCTCATCCAATGTTTGCTAACTCTAAAAGTGATACGTAACGATAGACGGAAGCGGGATTTGCAGAGTCAGTGTGGCCAATATGGAACTGACGGAATATACCCTTATAGATAAGCTACTATGATAAATACATGTCCATATGTGCGATTTTATATAATTTATGATATATATATATGTTATTACTTACATAATGATAGTACTTCATACTGAACTCAAATTAGAGGCGATAAGAAATAAGTAGTCATAATATTATTAAAAATTTGAAGTGTGACGCAGGTGTAGTATATTGACGAAGTGATAAGGCTGGTAATTAATTAGTTGAGTGAGATAAGGTGTATACTATGAGTATAGTTCATATATATATATATATATATATATAATATATATTAATATAATGTAAATGAAGACTAAACTAGGCACTGCTATTCAAAACGAAAAAATCTAATAGACTTTGATAAGTATAAATTTTAAAATAAAGTAAAAAAAGAACTTTTCAAGTTTATCAAGTTTATAAAATTTTTAAAATAAAGTAAAAAAAAAACTTACAAGTTTATAAAATAAAAACAGCTCTAACAAATAATTACTAGACTATGGTGTATAAACTATAGTCTCTAAAATTAAGTAAAATGAATACCGTACTATGCAAGTTTATTAAGCTTAAACGAAACTCTATTTAATAAATTGAATTCTCTACTAGACTCTGATGTACAAACTTTATAATTAAGTAAAATGAATACCTTACAAGTGTTTGAGGGCTAGACCATAGAGCATATTATATTCAAAAAGTTGACAAACTACTAGACTCTGATGATTAAAATTTATTATTATGTAAAACGAATATATCTAAAGTCTATGAAGCCGAAACTGGATTATATTAAATAAAATGAATAGTCTACTAGACTCTTTGTCTAAACTATAGATAGACTATAATTTAGTAAAACAAATACCGTACTTAAGAAATCTATGAAGCCTATAGTAGAGTATATTAGATCATTAGATTCAGATGTTTAAACTATAGACTTTAAAATTAAGTAAAACGAACAGAAGTCTGTGAATTCTAAATTACACTCTTTTACATAAATCAATAGTAAAGTAACCACAGCAGTATTTTTTGTTAAATTAATATACTGTAGTTATCTGCAAATATAGTGAATAGTTGTAAAAGTTAAGCTTTTAATATTATGTTATTTAAGGAAAGTAAATGTTATTAACATCTTTTTATATATACTCGTGAGAGATATCTATATAATTATAGTAGTTATATAGGGTTAATTATATAAAGGTATTATAATAATAATATAATTGAATCTGAAAATCTATATTAGTGATTAAAAATTAAAAATTAGATATAAATATTATGATATAATAACTTATAAAGTAATGAGAGATGTGTATGCAAGGTAAGAGATACGGAGTTAAGATAAGTATCAAAAGATAAATCGATGAAAACAGGAAACTATATTTATAATTTATAATAAGTAATATAGTCTGTAGTTAATTTGAGATGATATAGATATTATGGAGAGTATAATAACTAGATAAGTAGATCAGTATAGAGGATTGATGATATAGTAGAGAGAGAGAAGATTGAGGTGAATTTGAAGATTGAAGAGAGGTTAGTTACTGGGCCAACCAAGTCGGCAGTAGAGACTCATTTGGGTTAGAGAAGTAATTCCAAAGTTTATGATTTATATTAATTGTATTATTCGTCGTTACATAATGAGTCAAGGGACATGACCATTCTAGGGTGTGACTGTTGATTCTATCGTATGTACTCTGGTAGAATAATGAACTAACAGGTTAAGAAATACGATAGAGCAAGAGAGACATACCAATATCTTACAAGTGGAAGTAAAGGCTGACTCATGAGCCCACGCCTAGATCAACCTTGTAAATGCGAACGATTAACTAGCCAGCGGCTATACGAAACTCTCTACTCGATGACGAGTGGAGTATAGAAACAACAATAACACATGAAAAGATATATAGAGTCTTGAGCGATATAACAGCACTGTACCTGCGACGACCCAAAATTACCATATCATATACAATAATTCGTAAGTAAGTTATACTTATATATCAATAAGTTAATGATATTTTGAATAGATCATTATCTATATCAGATATTTAACTGCAAATCATATATGAGTTATCGCTCGCACGTTCACTGGAGCTCGGAACATCCGAAGCGTGGTGAGCAAAATACGCCAGAATGCTGTCAGTGAGCGGCGTAGGTTCATCTACTTTTCAGTGAGGCAAGCTGTAAAATAGTTACGGCGATTTACCCGTTAATATTAGTAGTATAATAGTATATAATTAGATATTTACAATATAAGTGAGATGTGATGTGATCTAAAAGTAAGGAATAAGGGAATACATAGTGTTAGAGGATAATCAATATATGTTGTGATTATATTATGTAAAGCATGTACGCGTCGTATAGCGCACGAATGGCTGTAATGAAATGTTATTAGATTAAATATTTACTTATATTTATAGATTAAGTATTGATGAGCTGATACAGTTTGAAAGCTTATTTTTTGTTGTTAACATGTTTATGTATTAATTGTGATTTAGGACTAACTCTGACTACTGACTATTCCTGACATAATATCAAATTTTAATAGTCATAAAGAGCGATGTAATAAATTTACCTGGATAATGATAATATTTAGATTTTTAAATTATTAGTAAGGAATGTTTTTCTTTAAATTTTTTATTAAACTATTGTAGGCATCTTTATAATTATTTTTAATATAATATTTTTATATTTACTCTAAATACTAATCGTTTTTTTTATTCGTATTTTTTATTATTAATTTATTTTATTTATTATTAAGTTATTATTTATTATATTATTATTATTTATTATTGATACTTAATTATTTAATGAGATTATCTATTATTTATTTACTTATTAGTATATAATCTATATATTTTTATTATTAATATGTAATTATACCTTAATTCGTGCCTGTAATTAAGACAGTAATTTTTATTTTTATTATCTAATTATATAATTCTCAATTATGTGAATTACGATCAGTCTACGATGCACCTAATTATTGAAGTGTGTTTATACATGAACACATACAATTCGCTTACTTCAGATAGTAGATGAGCATGTATCAATTGTGTGGGGTGGCACTGTGATAGAATGGAGTGATGCTAGGATGGATTTAGGTGGAACTGAGAACTGTGACATTTGTCTCATTAATTCATCTACTAAGTTAATCAGTGAGTGCATCACCCATTACTGATTTGAACGAATAAATAAATATACAGTAGAAAGCAGAGACTAACCTACAATCGTATGGAGATACGATCATACATATATATATATTAATCCCTTAGAGTAGCTTATATAATGCTGATTTGAATATCTAATATTCGATAATATCAAAGCGACCGAACTATTAGATATATATCCTTGCATAATAGACATCAGAGTTTCGTATCCTATATATCTAAGGTAACTATCAATCTGATAGTGATGTACTAGAGTAATATAGTGAGTAACGTAGATATTTCTTGTTAACACTAAAGTATTATTCCCTGTAATATTTGATATAATTATACACTCTCTCTATATTAAGAGCCTTATGCACTCACGTCGTAAAGATCTACTAGTGCAAGTCACCTACCTCTGTACATCATATATATACTAGAACTCTGTCGGTCTTCTTAATACCAAGTACCATTTGATATCCTCAAATTCTGATAATCAAAAATAGTTAGATATATTTAGATGTAGTGCGAGTGTAAAATATTGCTCTTACCACTTGTTCATCACGAATAACACTTTAATATCATAACACTATGCCAACAAATCCACTACAACTACTAACCAGAAACTACCGAAGACGCAGACCACCAAGAAAATGTGTATAACACAAGCATCCTACTCACCAGATAATTAGCACTCATAAAATATGACAAATTCATTCTCTATCTTATTTAACCTGTCTCTCTCCACTCTATTAGTCGTGGAAACTAAGCTAGATGCGAGGCCACAATGCATACTTTACATTATTAATAAATCAACAGATTAACCTTTAGATCTATACTAACCTACAAACATCTGCTCCATAAACTTATAAACAGGTTCCTCAATGGGTGAATACAATCTATTCATCTATCTCTTATACTCTTTGATACTTAATATCTTATACTCGTGATATGTGCTATTAGAAAAAGCTCAAACATATTGAGAAGAACATATAATTATTAAATATAGACTTTATATATATAGTTAGTAAATTATTGCTAATAATAAAAAACAATAACAGTCTCATCAATGTCATTAATTAAATAAGCATATATTTCAATCCCTATATGGAAGAAATCTCTAGATAATTAGAACATGAGTGGTCTAAATTTAGGTGTATATATAGATACTGTGAGATAACGATACTACTCTAATGGCGTAATAGGTGTCGTCTTCTCAATGTTGAGGGTATATGTGATGAGTTAGATAGTTAAGGGGTTAGAAGGTAGGAACGTATTTATAATATTAATAAGTAATAGTATATTAAATATATATATATAATATATATATATAGTATATATTATAGTATAATCTACATAATAGTAAATATAGATGATTATATATAAGTATATATATATGTTATAAAATGTATGTTATAATAATTTGTATTATTAATTAAGTTATATTATAAATTATATTGATCTATATCAATAATGATATTACTTATTATATTACAAATATGTAGAAATTATTTATGTGTAGGAAACATTGATTATTTACAAATATATTAAAGATCACTTTGGATCCAAAAGATATTATATATATATTAAGTAAATATAAAGTGTATATATATATATAATAGAAATAAATATTTGAATTTTGAGGTGAGCAATCGAAATATTAATTTAAACGATATTTTGACCAATGATATATATAATAATATATAATATATTTAAATTAATATTATAGTTATATATAATATTATTAATATATTTAATGATATATAGCATGTATTAATTAGTATTATATAATATAATATGCGATATATATTATGATTATGGTATTAGGATATATGAATATTTATTTTGAGAGTCCATAATATTTTGGTATAATAATATATATAGTATATTAATAGTAAAATAGTATAAATAATGCTAGTAAATATAGTATGAGTAATATTATAATGATATATATATACTATTATGATATACTATATATATTATACTATAATATATTATTATTATATGTATATATATAATATATTAGATAATTAAATATTAATATCGATATAAATATGAATACTGATATAATTAATAGTAATAATACATATATATAGAGTATATAAAGAGTATGAGTAATATATAATATATGGTAAAGATATTATAGTATATTAGTTAATGATTTAAGAGTCATAATATATATAATATTAATATATATATATACTATAGTATAAAATATATATACTATAATAGTATAATATATTTATAAATACAAATATTATTATATTATATTATATTTAATATGAAGTATATAATATTATATAATATATTCTTATCTCAATGAAATACTTCTTTGTGATGTTTCTCGAGTCTTGAGCCTAAATACACCCTCAAAATCGTTATGTACGATCTCATAATACTCTTTCTTTACAGTTTATTACGTATATATAAATCTCTTTCACTATTACTTGCGATCTAATAGAGATTAATCGCTCAACAACTTTACTTCTTATTCTTCCTGAAAATTTTGTGGTATTTACGGATTTTTCTTGTAGTCATTTCCTCTCTACATGCTCACTCCGCTACAACTATCCCTAACTCACTCTCTTTCTTCCAACTTATATATGGGTTTCTCACTTCTACTCAGTTGACTTACTGGCTCTACACCACTCTCTGTCCTTATATTATTCATTACACCTATTTATTACACATCATGTTCATCAATTATAGCTATCACTCGAGCCATATTATCTCTTACTTACATTAAGTCAAAACTATCTAGTGATTCTCTGACTCACGTTTCCAATATTTCACAACACTCCTAATTGAGTCACCATCAGTAATCAAATATATTTGATTATCTGAGCACAATATCACTCAAGTTCTCAGTTATCTTTCATTTATCAACGAGGTCTGTAATCTTCCTCTTATAGATATGTGTAATTATATACACAGAGATGTAAGCGCTATTGCTTCTAAATAGCGTGAGAGTACCATATACAGTCTTACTTACAATATCGCACCAAAACAAATAGACGTTTCATTTTATTGCTTTATCTTTTTACTTATAGGATGTCCCGATGATATATATATAGGTCTCTGTTTCGCGCGCTTCTCAACGAAGTGAGCTCTCTACGTTGTCTCTAATATATAATTGTTTTAAATAGTTTCGCTTGGAAAGTATATTGACGTATTTTCTTCTCGAGTTTCTACAGCAAAATCATGATTGTCTCTTCTTTGGACCGCTTATTTACCTGAGCTAGAACTCTTCAATTATATGCTCTTTATGGATTGTCACTTCCGTTCTTATTCTCCTCTTCTCTGTATTACATTATATCTCTCTCCATTACTATGTATTATATAATTGGTGAGTCTTTACTCTCCCCTTCCAAACTGTTATTCGTCTCTCACGTTTATTATTTATATTGACCTCATACTTTTCCATGACCTTATCACCTAACATATTAATCTTTAGGTATTATTTTTCCCACTAGATGATCTATAATTCCTTTTGTAGTATTCATAACATCATCATTCCAATACTCAAAAATCTCTGCAAGGCCCCTTTCTCACATCTCCATGTATTAGCTACTAAGGTATGCGTCCGGCTATTAACTCACTAAATAAGATATATATCATCCAAAACCACCCTTAATTACCCTGTACAGTATGATACCAGTTAAGGTCATTCAATAAACTCTAACAAAACAAAAATATCAGGAGATGAAGTAATAGATGGCATACCCAGCTTTTACTCCTGTTGTAATCCTTAATCCTAATACAATAATTGTATATGTATTCCATGCTAATTTATATATTTTCATCTGTGCAGTGAGGATAATGCAATCATATCAATGCTCCGATATTATTAATTTATTATACAACTATAATCATCAGTCAAACATCATATATTCTCTTCTTTCACAATATAATTAATACTCAACTATAATAAATGCTGATGTCACGATCAGTACAGTCAAAATAGTAGATACTACTTAATATATCAATCAACGATATGATTTATATTGGCTCTTATTTGTATTGAATAACACTTATACATCCTTTATTATTTAAATAACTCACTATCTAATTTAGATAGCAAATTATCACGTCTGATAATCTCACAATCTGTTTTATATATATATATAGATTGGATTATGTTTAATTGCCATCATCAGCTATTAACTTCATCTAAGCATTTCCCTCGATTTCCTCTCTCTAATATACTCTGCAGTATATCACACTCTACATATGTGCGTGTGAGTACACAGAGTAAAACTATACCCTAAGCCCTAAATAAAACTCACTTTACACATCTAATCTTTGTTACTCCCATAATTACGCTAACTATGATCGCGTACACCTTAAATCTCAAAATCGATTGTTTCCCTTAATCTGTATATAAGTGTTTATTACCCTTATCAGTACAATCATTTATGAAGCTTCCTGATTTCTACTAAAGATTCTATATTTAGCTAAGCACCCCTTCGAGTATTTCTGATGGTTTTCAATCCTACCCTCATCTTAAACTAATTTCTTCTATTATATCCTCACCATTTAGTAAAATTCGACTTCTGCTGACTATACAAGTTGTCTTCCTCCTTCTCTAATACCATTCCTTCATATGGTGACATCTTATAACTTATGTTATATATTTGAAAATTACAGCTCAGTAGTATACTAAGATTCTTTCCCAGGCTCCCTACCAACTAAATAATCTGCGTTCATCATAGATCTACTCTCTTTCTTAGCTTTTACAGAGTAGATCTGGCGGCTTTCGGAATACCGTATATAATATTCACAGTTTACTCATTTATCTTACCTAAATAAGAGGTTCACTCACTGAGCTATATATAATCTTATATGTCTATACTCGTATTACTCATTGTATTCTTTTATTCTCTCTTATTATATTAATTGCGTGAATATCTGATTACTTTCCTCTTCTAGCTTAACGTGACTCCCTCTTATAATCCTTAAATTACTCTATCGTCTTTTTAATTCAGTTAAGTTTCACTAGAAAATACTTACATATTTACTAATTTATTATATTAAGTATATATATTTATATATAACTTGTTCAGTTCCTACTATGCTGCTCGCTTGTTCTTTATATTTCTCGATGTGATGCAGGTTTTTAATCGTATAATATATATTTTATAATTATAATGTATACAAATATATATTCTTTATTTATGCTGGTCATTATTGACATCTTCATCTATACACACAAAGTTATAATTCATCCACACTTGTTCTCTTCCACGTATCATATATTTCTCTTACTTTTATCCACTCTAGTTTTTTATTATAGATATATACGTAAATTTTTGCGAAAAATAACTGTTTACTGTGCACTTTATATATCATATAAATTAAATAAATAATTATAATAACTAATAATAATATAATAATAATAATAATAAAATAATTAATAATAATTTAATAATAATAAATAATTAATAATAATAAATAAATATATAATAATAATAATATATAAATAAATTAATAATAATTAAAATAATAATAATTTAAATAATATATATAAATTATAATAATAAATAATAATAATAATAATAATAAAATTATAATAATATAATAATAATATATTAAAAATACTCAAAATCACATAAACTCATAATTTTCTAAATTAAATTAATAATAATTAAGTAAAAATAAAATATAATTAATATAAATATATAATATAATAATAATAAAAATAAATATATAATAATAATATAAATAAATAATTTATATATACAATTATTTAATTAAAATATTAATTATTAATTTATATTAATTATTTATATAGATATTAAATTATATATTATTATTATTATTAATATTATTTAATTTATTATATTATTATTCATTGATTATTATTATTATTATTATTTATTATTGTTATTATTATTATTTCAATGTTTAAATTATTCATTGTTCCTGCTTTTATAAAATTATATAATTTAGATTTTTGATAGTATTATAACTATTATTTTTTTAAAATTATGTAGTTATGTAATAATTATTAAATTGAAAGCTACATTTTTTTTTTATCAAAAGTTAAAGCATTAGTCTCTATATAATGAATTTAATTTTATTAATTTTTTATCATTTTTAAATAAAATGTTATTATTGGTAGGTGAATATATATGATACAATATGGCGAACTGTAATATTATATATTTCTTTACTTAAGATTTAGAGATTTATATTCATTATTCATGATTGATGTATTTCTCATCTTCAGGATAAATATACAATAACTGAGTATTTTTCTTCGTTTTTTCTACATACATGAGCATATTAAATTTTTTCGCCCTAATTATATATATAACTGCATCTTGAATTGGCAATATCTCTTCCTATAAAAATTTATGTGAGTTCAATTTACGCCATAAAATATACTACATGAGCTGAAGAAAACATATTTTGCAAATATTATGGTGTTAAGTTCTTATTAGATTTATTAAGATTAAATTAGGAGTTTACTATTATCAAACCAGCCGAGCAAGTACATTGTTATCCCCTCATTTTTAATAATATATTAGTAACAATGAAGTACACGACTGAGCGTTCATTAACAGTCTAGCTTCATTAGAGAGTGCTCTAATACCAGATATAAATGCTCTTCTCTATTTGTTTTTATACCCTAAGTAAATAGGTATGTCTGCAATAAAGAGATGTCTTGTGATACAAACCCAAACTTTTACATTTCGTTATACTTATTTCAAAGCCACAAATGATTCATCATTGAAGAAAAATAGTAAATGAATTTATGTTCAATTCTAAAAGTTAGTTAGGCCTAGAATAATAATATTAATGTGATATAATAATTCGTCATGTTGATATATGTGGTGTTTGGACTAGAATTCTCACTGCATACCCGAGTTTCCCACAGCGATAAATGATTGTCTCTCTTTGGACCGTTTAATGTGATTTCCTGTGGACAGTTTTCTTTCTTCCGTTGAATCCCCTCCAATCTCCCACTCGTCTCCTATCTGACCTGTGTTTGTATAATAGTGACTCAGATTTTCTCTCTTGCTTTGCTGTAGTTATAATCGTTATCTATTATAAGTTTCTATTCGAGCCCACCATGAATAATATATATATAGGGTAGTTAATATACTTATAATAGTATATTTAGTATAATAGGGATACTTAGTATATAAGTAGGTATGATATAGAAGCGCGTAAGTATATAACTATGTTAGGTTCTCATTAGATAAATTTATATCTGGATAGATTATAGTTGTGATTATAATTATTTTGCTTAATATTAGTTATAAGAATAAAATATTAGTAATATTGTCAGACCTTCGCCCTCGTGAACTAGAAGAGATGCTTAACATGCTCATTCTCTCCACCTGTACTCGCGGACTTACAAAATTGATATTATAGTTTTCATGAATGATTCTATTTTATATAGTATAGTATATATTATAAGTTTTTAGATGTATATTATATATATTAGTATATATAGTGTATTGATATATATATATATAGTATATATATATATATATATATTATAATAATAATATTAATATATATATATAAATATATATATATATTATATATATATATATATATAGTATATATTAAATATATATATATATATTAATATATATATATATATATTATATATATATAATTAAATATATATATATATATATATATATATATATAATATATATTTTATATAATATTATTAATATTATTATTATATATTAATATATATATATATAATTAATTTATGATATAAATGGTCAGATTTTTTAATGCGTCACTATAAGTAATGATATGATTAATGAGAATAACGGCAGGTCCTACATGAGTATAATAACAAATTATATATTTGGAATCAGGCGAAAATTCTAAGGATTTAAAAATTCGAGTTTAGTGAGTTTTTTTATTTTGAAGTTAAAATTTTTTTTTTAAATAAAGGTATATAATAACCCTAGGGTAAAACCGTACAATATGATGGCAGGAGGTCGGTGTACTCTCGGGCTCCCTCATAGATGGACGGTACGTGTGAGGGACTAATCCCCCCTCCTGGAGTGAGATGAGTACTTATACTCACGAACCCCGCTCTTGGTCTTTGGTATACCTTGTCGCGGGGGTGTCTCCGACCATCCCCTCGGGGTATTGAAACGTCCCCCCCTCTGTACCCCCGTCACGGGCTCCGAAATAATCAGAGTAAATGGTGATAAAATTATTTATTTTTTTTTAGGGTTAGAATAAAATTTTTAGTTTTTTAGGGGGCTCGAAGCCGACGTGGGTGAGACTAGAGTTAATGAGGGGGAATGTTTCCTATATAACTACCGGAGGGGATGTCTCGAGGAACCCCCGCGACACCTCACCAATAAAGACCAAAGAGCGGGGTTATCTCACTAGAGACCATCTCACCTGAATAAGAGGTGAGTGAGGAATAGTCCTCATACACCGTCGTACTCACTACACACGGTAGTATAAGTAGCCGAGATAGACCCGACTTACTCTGACCTAGTACTTAGTTCTTACACTTATAGAATGGAGCTAGTGTGCTAATTAGAGCTTATCATAAAAAGTAATAAATCATTATATAAATTGGTTTACTTCAAAAATTAAATACAGCAACATAATAGGAGAAAATATCAAAAAAGCTATCATACACCAATATCATATCATATTAAAAGTGTTGTGAGAGATCTCCATAATACTCTTGAGAGAGTATGAGAAAACTATATAATGTTGCGAGCAGCTGAGAGCTGATGAGGGAATAATAATGCACAGCAAATAAATAGTTGACTTAGTATTACCATACCTTGAATATATAAGTATTAACTCCATTAGCCTAATTTTGCAAGACTTTATGGATAACAGTGACCGTAAATCACATAGAAAAAAAAACTTACATGAGCGAGATAGAAGTCAAGATGTGTTAAGAAATAATCTGCCATTCTATATATATATACTCATTGTTAAGGTAGACAAGCCTCGCTTCTTGAATGATATAGAATAATAAGGGGAATGTATATTAGACACGCGCTTTAGATGTGAGCTCAAATAAAGGAATAGCATAGAATTTAATATGAAAAAAAGAATTTATTTAGAAAAGATTTCTTAGGTTTTATTCGGATTTTCTTTTTCTTCTTTGTGTTAAAGGGGAAAATGTACCAATTATACAACATCATGTATAGTAATAGCGCCTCTATTAAGTGAAGAGATAAAATTAATGAGAGCAGTATTTTCTCACCGACCTGCAGAATTATATAGTTAATAATTACACAAACCTAATACTTATTAACATCTAATCTATACCTAATAAATAATATACTACCTACTTACCTATAAAAATATAAACCCTTAACCTTAAACCCTATAAAAAATTAAATATATACTAACACACACACATAATTTAAATAATAATTATATAGTAATAATTTGTAAATAATAAATATTATATTCAATATTTTGTAATACTAACCGGATAAAAATAATTATTATATTATATATTAAAAAATATAGTTAAAGTTCACTTTTTAATATTATATTTAGATGGAACAGATTTCTTAGGTTTTGATCGATTTTCTTTTTCTCTCCTATTTATTATACCTAATATATAAGATAATTAACATTTTCAAACATCTTCTTTCTCAACTATAGAGTGTATAAAAACCGTTTAGTATTATTATATACTTTGCCAATTGTTTGTACTAACTTATATATATGATTATCTATATATATAATATATAATATATATATTATAATATAATATAATATATAATATATATATATATATATATATATATATTATATAATGATATATATTAATATATATATTAATATATATAATATATATATATATATATATATATATAAATATATATATATATATATATATATTATATTAATATATAGTATACATATATTATAATAATATAGAAATAATACTCCGCGCACTAAAAGCGGAATGTTTTAATGACTAATTTAAATTAAATTTACTTCATTATTCACTGAAAACGCACATTACGTATTGGGTTGCGTTTGGACACTAAATAATTCCTTTAATAGTATATTAGAAAGTCACGTCATACTTAAGTTATTATATTATTATATTTGAGTGAGAGTGTAGACGTAAAAATCTAAAACTAACAATAGAAGAGTAATAAATAGTTTACATTATCTCATCCTGACCCTCCAGTAAGTGTCCGATAACCTCTTTCTCAGAACCGGGCCTATAATTCGTGAGTTTGCGTATCGAGGCTTAGACAAGTGTCATATCTTAACCGCGTATTATCAAGACATGAAAATATTACATTATATATATAAAAAATACCAAGAGTGTAATATATATATATATTTATATATACTCATATATATATTATATATATATATATATATATATATATTAATATAATATTTATTATATTATAATATATATATAGATATATATAACTATAATATAATTATATATTAATATATATATATATATATAATATATATATTATTTATATTTAATATATATATATAATTTAATTACTTAATATAATATATATATAATATTAGTATATATATATATATTAATTATATAATATATATATTAATATATATTATATATATATATATATATTAATTATTTATTTATAATATATTAATATAATAATAATTAATATATATATATATAATATATAATATATTTAATATTATATATATATATATTATATTATAATATATTATATTATATATATATAAATATAATATAATATTAAATAAATAATATTAATATATATATATATATATATATATATAATAATAAGATATATATATATTATATATATTTATATATAATATATATATAATAATATATTATATTATATATTAATATTATAGATATATATCAACATTATATATATTTATATATATATATATATATATATATATTATATATATAATTAATAATATTTATTATAATTAATATATAATAATATATTAATACTATATATATTAATTAATAATATTATAATATATATATGATTGATAATATATAATTAATATATAATATATTAGATATATATATATATATATATATAATTAGTATATGAAAAATTGAATAAGCTTATATATATATAGCATATAATGAATAAAATAACAAAATTAATTTTTATTATATTATAATAATCTAATAATCTAATAGATAGATAGACTGAGAGAGAGAGAGAGAGAGAGCAGAACGTAGAGACGAAGAACGAGCGATTAGCGAGAACTGTTTAGATATCGGCCCATTGTGATCTATCATGCGATTAAGAGTGCCAAAATGTATGCTATTACCCATATTCTATCTTATCTTCGTCTTTCTGTGACTTTTCTGCTTTCTGTTGATTTGAGATTATATCATCCGGGATTGCACAATGACTGAAAGCTTTCATTTGTCAAAATATTCTGGAATATTTGTGTCTCCGGCTCTCTGAGTCTTGCTTTTCTCTCAGAAAACTATAGTTCTTGTGAAGGGATGAGCAGAACTACTCAAAGAACTAATAAATTAATATATGATATTTGTTTAACTTACTATAATATATTAATAATAATTCATAGAATCCAAATATAGTATATAAAAATATAAATATCACTGTTCTGTAATTAATAATGAATAAATTAATAAATAAAAACTATATCAATATTAAAATTAAAATGTTAAATATTAAATATATAATAAAATTAATAAATAATAAAGATAAAACTACTATATGCTTCATAAATAAAAAAATAAACCAAATTCATTGTTAATAATAAAAATGAAAAATAATTATATAATAAACTAAAAATTAAATACATAATAATAATTATAATATTTTAAAACAAATTAAATATAAAATAAAAATATAAATAATGTAAATACTATATTGAGTTAATGTTAATTAATAATAATTAATTAAAATTAATTTAATAATAGAAATATATATTAAATATAAATATAATACTAATAATAATATATAAGTAATTAATAATAAATATAAATAATAATAATAATAATATATAAAATAAATTAATATAATAATAATAATATATAATAAGAAATAAAATAAATTAATAATAATAAATAAATATTTAATTAATATATTATTAAAAATTTAATAATAATTAAATAAATAATTAAATATATATAAGAAATTAAATATATAATATAATAAATAAATATATATAATATATATAATTTAATTAATAATAAATAATATAATAATATAAATAATATAATATATTAATAATATAAACGGTAATAGTTGATTTCCAGTGAGTCAGTCAATTCTAAAAAGAATACTCTCGATATATTTTTTTTAAATAAGTTTCTCTCCGCTGCTTTGAACATGGGTATGAAGCAAAGTCAAAAACTATGTCAATTCAACCTAGCATAATAGATTTGTTAATAAATATTGCCATGGACATACATAAAATAAAGGTCGTTATATATATGGTGTTTTTCTATATATAACTATTTCCTTTTTATCAGCAGTAAAAATATAAGTTAAAGGTTATGATAAATGAATTTGTTTAAGTAATTATCACTAGATTTCTGTGTAGTACTTTAATCAAAATAATTAATCCAGTATAAACTCCGAATTTAATAAATGGGTCATAAATACACTCAGAATTATATGCTGAAAAATTGGATATGATAGTCAATTTAATATTTAATGGTAATATATGAATGAGAGGTTTGGAAGAGTTTTTTTAGTCCTGTATTACATTGGGACGAAAATTATTAAATAATTATAATATATAAGTACGATTATGATAAAATATAATCGATGAATTCGTTCAGAATCTCAGAATATCTCGAACTATTATATCACTCCAAAAACATACAAATTAAACTGAATATCATACTATAAAATAATATAAAACTATATCCAAAATAATAATAATAATAATATGGAGGAAGAAGATATATAAAGAAGAAGAAGAAGAAGAAGAAGAAGAAGACAGAATGTGTGCTATTGATTTTAGCATGACAAATTTTTAGAAAGAAAGAGACATATAGGTTTAAAAGAGACAATATAGATTCATAAAAAGAAAAATAAATCAATGAATGAATTAAAAAGTTTCATCCATTGAAGTCCCGTCATAATAAAGACATAAATTGTATAATTGCTTTTAATTTTATAAAGTAATTATTAAGTAATAATATTGAGTTTTAATATTTCTATTTTATTACTACCTCTCTAGGATTAATTTTGTTATATTTTCATAAATTGCACACTGATAATATCAAAAATTAAAGTAAAAATTTAAATAAAAATATAAGTACTGATAATATTAATTTTTATTGTGGAAAATAATTATTATTATTATTATTTTATTATATTATTTATAATTATTATTTATGTTCATTTTAATACATTATTATTTATTAATTATTAAATCCATATTCTTAATCACAAAACTTAACTCTTAATTGAAATTTTTAATCTATAACAATTTGTATTAAGTTATCAATGTAGTTTTATTGTCTATTTTTTCTCTGTTAGCATTATTCACATAATATTTTTAAAGATTTTAATAATTTAAAAGTTTATATTGCCAATTATATGTTATAAAGGTAATTTATTTTATTAAATATTATAAATAATACACTTTCGTATCAATATAATAAATGATATATTTTTTTAATATATTTATTTTAAATTATAATATATAATCATTTTAAGTGTATTTTTTTTATTTTTTAAACTGAATCAGCGTTATTATATACTTGTCCATTATTCCATATTATTATTTTACTGAAATGTGTATATAATGATTTTATAATATAACTATATTACGATATTCTATAGTTATTTCAATTTTAATGTTATGATAGTATATGAGTAGAATAATAAACCTATAAGCTTAGGATATTGGAATTTGATAATGTATTCTAAGTGTTGCATTTTATATGAGAAAATAAACACCTTGATAGATATTTCTTAAAATATTACTGTTACTGATTGGGTTTCATTAATTTAGCATTGAATTATAAGATGAATTAAAAGGAAGATGAAAATAATAAATTACTTAATCTAGTGAGATCATATTTGTTGTAAAACACTCACTGATAGTCTAAATAATGATGTCACAATAGAATATTAATCTCAATATAATAATATAATAAATAATAATAATAATCACTATTAAATATATTAAAAAAATAAAATATAATTAATAGAGAGAAGATTACACTCATATATTACATCAGTCAAATTAAATAAATCATAATAATTATGAGCATAACACTCAAATTATACGATAATTTATTATGAACTTACATTGAGGCTCAAGTATTATTATAATATGAGGGAGAGTCTAGAAAGTTTTGGATATAACGAGTCATATGCTTACAGGATTGGCTAACATGGAATGGAATTTGATATATCATGAAAAAAACAGATATAAACTATTATTATATATATGAATATTTCATCAAGACCAACAGATATTGGCAATCCTCAAATTAGACTTTAATGAAAGATGATGATGACAGAAGGAGTGAAAGATCAATTCATCACGAATAGATCAGGTCCTCTAAAAAACCGGTTCTGCGTGCGAAGAATTTATATCTGGATTTATAAGAAATGACTCGAGTAATAATGTTTATTCGAGTTTCTCTCACCTTAATCTCTCTCACTAGTCAGAACTTTTTCATTATCTCACACTCGGAACTAAAAGTATTTGCATAATTATCGCCTGTTTCATAATCATGAATCATCACAAACCAATCATCAATGTTTTACCATTGATAGAGAACGTCGCAGAGGTTGTGCTCCATCACGAAACTTCCGGGAAACTTAACACTGCAGTACGTCAGTACTTGCGAAGCCTCCTTTATATCCTCTATCACACCCGTGACAAGATAGTAGTATTATCCTTTATCCTCGTTTGATCCCTCTCACCATTACACAACACCGTGTATCTTACATATCCTCTATTCCATCTCGCATCTTTAATTTTTCACACTGAGACGAATACTGTCTAAATTTTAAGTATATTCCTGTGAATGTTATAGTCTTATTCACAACTTTACACATGTGATTTAGAGTACAGCTGCCATTTTTCGCATATAAAGTAAATTGGATAATTTTCAATGGTTTAAAAAAACTATTGATATGATTTAATTGATGATAATAAATCTTTTACAATTATCTGATAATATATAGTATATATATTATATATATATATATATATTATATATATATATAATATATGATATTATATATATATAATATATATATATATAAATTATATATATAATATATATATATATTATATATAATCATAATATATATAATTTATATAATATATATATATATTAATATAATATATATATATTATGTATATATTAATAGTATATATTATATATAATATATAGTAAAAGTAATAGTGACATAGTAATATGATATATATAGTAAGACTATAGATATAGATACAAACTATTGATGAGTATACGATTTAAAATATGCATAAATATTAAATGAAACTCACTAATTATGAAAGGATAAACTGACTTAGCGTGATGTAGCATAATCCGTGACCTTTATAATATCTGCCTTAACTGAACCTAACATTTCCATTGTATTAATCAACCTGTCCTAGAACGTAACGACTAATGATACTAAGAGACTAGCCTGAAGAGCCTATCCTTTAAGAGAGATAAGAGTTGACCCAGGAACCAGATACTTTAAATCCTTCTGTACAATAGCAATCTTGATATAAAGCTCGCTGCAGCAAAATTTAGACATCCTTAAAATTTCAATCTTTATTTTCACCGCAGCGAACTTGAATAATCACGTGGTGTAAACTGACATCAGGAACTTAGCCCCAAACCTTTTATTTTCAACGTGTTTTTTTTTTGTTTATGCTTTTTTTTTTACAAGGTTGTGCCACCCCTCCACAGGCAGGCCCTTTTCTAGTAGAGGAGACAGGAGTAGCGCATATGCAGTGGGGTTCTTAAATGGTGTCAGATATCACGGAGCATTCTTTGTGATAAAAAATTACTTGATACGTGCCAGAATTTACTATTTATTTGTTATTAGTGATTGTGCTTAATCCAATATTATATCTAATGATAAAATTATACCTTACAATTAATATATATTATATTCAAAGAATTATAAATAATTTTAATAAATAAAATTTAATTATATATTTTTTATCAATGCATTCTTCAGAAATATAATTAAATATTTCCAAAGAATTAAATTAATTTAATTTTAAATTGATTACCTTCAATGGAAACAGTAATAAACTAAACAATCTATTAATATCGGATTTTTATTGTTATTTTTAATGTAAGTCATATTTTATTATATACTAATATAAATACGTGTACGCTAGTGTCACTTATATTTCCGTTTTGACCTTAAGGCTTAATGTAAAATATAATATTATAAATTGCCTCTTACATAGGAATGAAATATTAATGTTTGGAATATTAATACAGACTCTTTCTCAACGTGAAAATAATTGCTAGATAAAATAATGTTATAATCAACACAATGGTTTATATGAGAAGTGGTAGACTCACCATAGATGCCCAAATTTAAATAATATGAGAGATGAGAAAAAAATATACACAATCTCTCTCAGCAACCTATAAATTCACTTTTTGTTCCAGCTTAACTTTATTAAGCTACATTCACGGTGACACATCTCGCTCGGATTACTAATTTAAATTATTAAAATAGAGCACTATACACACAGATAATAGAAAAATATCCATAAATATAAGGAATGGAATCGTAGAGTGCAAGAATTTTTAAAGTTCCTATTATTTTCTATGGAATAATTTGTCGAGCAAGACACACTATTACCAAATAATAATTTAATTAATTTTTTTGTGTATTCGGGTAAATGATTCTATTATATATAATACTCATTGTAACTAGTATACAAGATAATTTGTCCTGTATAAAGAGTATTATACTGTTTTGACAAAATTTCTTATATAATATCTCCCTTTTAATTATAAAAGGAGGTTTATTTAAGTATATATATAATATAATAATATTTATAATTATATATTTAATTGAATTATATATAATAGTATTATTATTAATTAATAATATTATATATATCATTATTAATATATTATAAAAGAGATTGAAGATGAGAAAGAGTGTTATACCAAGAGAAATTAATCAAAATGACTGTTATTATTAAGATATGTGGTACTATAGTAGTTCTGATAAATTTATTTTTTAGGGGTGCTCAGTTCCGCAGTGCTCTAATGGACTCAGAGCCGCCGCTGTACTGTGGGTCAATATAAATAACATAAGATAGATACATATATAAAAAACACCCACTATCCATGAGAGTCGCCTTTGCCCTAACGTGCATGTTCACACAATAAAGGTGGACTGTAAAGAACGCCTTGTCACAACTCTATGAGAAGCAGAACAAGATATCCTGAGAATTATATGTGTTCACAGAAAAAAGATGAAGATAATGTACACTCCGACACATAATATCATGAACGTGCTTTTTAAATTGACTTTAGCATATAGATTGAACGAGTCCTGAGTCTAAAAATATATTACACAATTATTATATACATATGGTTATGCCCTTATATCAATAACTTATTAATTAGCATATTTGCACACAAATTATTATTAGTTTATTATTAATATTATCCATTTCTGATCGATAATTAATTTTAATTATAATATTATATAATATATAATAATTAATTATTACGTAATGTTCAGTTATGAAATAAATTTTAATATTAGTTGCCTAGAGCAAAGTATATAATATATTATCTTGGGGCCTATATATGCTGAGATTTAACCTTATTTTTAATAACCTATGATTTCTTGATGATTTATTAAGATATTTGAGAATATTCACGATTAAAATAATTAACTTGATTATTTCCATTAGATAATAACAAATATTTAAAATTGGTTTTACATCCGAGCAGTTATTCGTAATAGAAAATCAACGATAAGAAATAGAGAATATTTGGGAGATTTTTTTTTGAGATATAATAAATCTAAGATATGTGACTCAGTCTATGCAAATTTGTGTGGAATCGCGCTCTGTATTAGCTTTTTTCTATTGTGTAGCTCTAAGTATATAATTAATATACTCGTGATAAATAAGTAATCTTTAACTAGTTAGATTATTATATCGTTTTGCGAATTTTCAATTATTGATCATGTTATGGGACCACAAATTTTAGCTAGGATCAATAATTCTATTATGTAATAAATTAGTCCTATCTAATTTATTAGTTGATTGTATATATTAAGTAGTAAAATCATTAAAATGTGAGAGTGCGATCGAATATATAATAGAATAGGGTATGGTGAAATAAAGTGACAAAAATCATAATTAACATAAGTGAATACTTAGATCACCTCTGAAAATTAAATAAGTATATATAAGAGCACTGTTGGAGAGGTATACTTGGAGCATGAGGAGAATTAAGATGAGACACGTGAAATGAGAGATAGGGCTGGAGATGTGGCATAAGTAAATAGAGGATTATGTTTTCCCATCCATACGTGTCTAAAATAAGCTTTATTATAAATAAAAAAAAAATGAACAAAGAATATAAAGATAATACAAAAAAAGAAGATCCACCTGGGAAAGAAGGGATAAAAGTAGAAATAAATGAAGAAAGAAAGATTATATATATATACTATTTTATATTTATTTTTTTCTTAGAGTGAGAAAAACTGTTACGAAATATTTTTGTAGCAATTGTTCTTTCATGTGAGCAGATTCATTTCAAAACTTCATAAAAGTTTCATGAAAATCGGCTGCTGTCGTTATATATAATCGATAATTACATCCAAACACAATGTTATAAATATGAATTTGAAGGATGAGATCGAGACGGATGATATATGAGAAGAGATATATATAGCAAAGATGTGTAAGAAGAGCAATGTTTTTTTTTTTATAAATAAAAATTAATAAAAATATTTAATAGCGAAGTAAAAATAAAATAAAATAAAAATAAAATATAAATAAAAATAAAATAAAGATAAAATAAAAATAAAATAAAATAAAATAAAAATAAAATAAAAATAAAATAAAATAAAATAAAATGAGATAAAAATAAAAATAACTAACAACTATAACACAATAAAAATTATATATATAATTAATTAAATTAAATTAAATTAAATTAAATAAATTTTAATTAAATTAAAATACTAAATTAGATTCTAAGCGTTTAAATTTAATTTAATTTAATTTAATTTTCTATAACAAAAAAAAGTAAATAAAAAAAAAAAACGTTTTTTTTTAATAAAGTAATTTTTTACATGAAGGAAAAAACAATCAATTTTCATTTATATATTTATTATTATTATTATTTTTTTTTAATAATTTGCTATCATTATATTAATTTATATTGCTTTTATAAATAGTGATTAGTGAGAATGATAGAGATGAGTGTAGTTTTTTTCCTCAATATCTCACGGAACAAAATAAAGCTGATATAGTTATAATAGTGTTAAATAATTAAAGTAGACACGATTGTTTTTTTCGTTTCAGTGTGTCCCTACGACTTGTGTTCGTGTAGGGAATAATAAATAAATAAAGTGGACCACCCATAGCAAGGGTTAACTATACCACATATCTCGTGTGGCTCATAATACATAATACGGTGTGAGATTTTGGATAGTGTTGTGGAATTTTATAATAAAAAAAGGAAATCTTACGAAGGAAAAATATACCCAAGTGATCTATTTCGTCTCTCTTCTCATGACTCTTCATATACTCTTCTCTGCATGCGTCATCAATCTCGTGCGATGCACTATTCTTTCTCTCTCTCTCTCTCTCTTCTCTCTTCTCTCTCTCTCTATTAACTCTCATACATATGCTCTTCCTTCATCCTCTCTCCCATATAACACACAGCACACTAATCCACACACACCAACAACGCAGTAGATCTAGTCTCCTGAAGAGTACAATTGTAACTGACACAGCACAACAATAAAGTTTTAAGGACTTATTAGGATCAAGTATGACTGAGAGCCTCAAATATATCACTTTAATAAAGAAGTAATACAAATGTATACAGAATAGATCTCAAATAACCAATACTACCAAAACAAATATCACCTTATTATGTAAAAAATAAACAATCACACCCAAAACAATAAACCATATTACTCTACACCTAGCCCACAAAACAATAACACTGGCTGGTCACCATACATGAAAAAATAAGATTATGAGTACCAACCTTTTATCTTAAATTGATCCCAAATACTTAGTGTCACGAAAAATATATATTTATTCAATGTATATTAACAGTGACGAGATAGCCAAATTTTAAAACACCGGTTCTTACAGCTTAGTGCATTAAAAGGTTTTACTGCCGATTCCTTTTTCATGTTTGTCAGATAATATAAGCTAATACATAAATTTAAATACACCGGTTCACTAATATACAGGCTTCCAGTACGTCAATAATATAAATATATATATATATATATTATTATTAAGTATATTATATATAGTATATATTTTATATATATATATTATTATAACTATATATATTATATTAATATATTATATATAATATATATATAATATATATATTATATTATATATATACTGTATATTAATATTATATATATTATTATGATAATATAAGAAATATGATTTAATATGTTACTAATTATACCGTTATATAATTCATAAGTATTCTCCATTTAAGCATCATATTACAACAAATTGTAGGTAACATTGATAATATATATATTATTACTACAAATCCTTATAAGATAAATTTTTTTTTCAACTATATATTCTATATATTAATAAAATAATATTTTTAAATTTTAAAATATTCGAATAATTATATTTTATCTTTATAAGTAATTAGTTTTGAAAGACACAAAGAATTGATAGCTAATATACTATACTATGATCGAAAGGTGTACAAATAAATATAAACTTTGCGCACTGTCGCTAAACACGTATATGTATGATATAGTGATTATAAGTACACAGAGCTACATGGCCGATAAAGCCCTTGCTATATATTGGAATAGGCCGATGTGATATATATACGTGTTTCTATGATCATATTATCCACTAAAATAATAAAAGTTTGATCACACACGCAGCTGTCTTAGCGATGAATATATAAGACACAACTGAGCCACTATATTGCTCTATGCGTGACTTGTTTTTCACATGTTCTCACGTGAAACATGATAATTAATTATAAATGAATATATAAATAAGTAATAATAAATAATATATTAATAACATACTCTTCTTACTTCCATAACTTCTACAGTGTATTCTATTGGGTGAGACAAGATAGTATTATTTTATAATAATAACATATTTTATATTAAATATAAATAAACAATCAAACAACTAAGTCAGTTGCACACAAAATTGAAATAGAATGTGTAGCAAATATACTATTCTTTTCTTATATAAATTATAATTAGCTGTTACTGTACGAGCATACAGTTCATACAAAGAGTATCTAAGATTATTTAAATATCACATATATATACATGTTCGACTTTTAAGTGAAATTACTCAGAAATAATTAACAGTAAATCAATATGCTCCTTCAAAATAATTAAATATAATAATATTATAATTATATACAATATAATAATAATATATATATAAATTAATAATAATTAATAATATAATATATAATAATAAAATTAAACTGCATTCCTAGTCTTCCATAATTAAACCTCATTTTAGGGTATTTCGTTAGATAATGATAATGATGATTAGACTTGTATAATATATAATTTAAATAATAAATAATAATAATAATATATAAATATAAATAATATTAATAAATAATTAATTAGATTAATAATAATAATATAATTTATATTAATATATTAATATAATAAATTATTAATAATATAATATAATAATTAATAATAATAATTATAAATAATAATCAATAATTAAAATTATTAATATATAATAATATAATTGAATACATAATTAATTATATATTAATAATTATATAATAATTATATTAATAATAATTTAAGAAATTTATTTCTACTGAGAAAATTAATATTATTATTATTATTATATTATTATGTATTATATATTATTATTTAATTTTGTATTTATATGACATAATGAATGATAGGATTATTATTTATCACCCAATTATAATATTTTATTATTAAACTTTTAATTTGATAAATGCTTACATAACTAGTTTGGTTAAAAAGATATTTTATATTTATAAGTATTTATTATTATTTATTTATATTTATTAATATTTACCAAATTTATTAATGTATCATTATTAATAATTAAATTATATATTAGGAGGCAAGGTGTAAATCCTAATTACAGCCTATTATATTTGTAACGTACTTTAAGTCTATCCTGTTATGAGTTATAGAGCTCTCTCACTGGTGATTAATATTTATTTATTTGTTCATTTATATATTTATTGCACATTGAATAAGTGAGTGAATGAATCGGCTAATGTAATTATTAACTATATTATGACTAAGACTGAGATATCATATTTATATTTAAATTTATGGTATTTATTTGAATTTTTATTATTTAATGCTCTTGAATGTATGTTAATATATTTCAGACACAGTTGGATACTTTTGGAAATAAGTATAATGGGAGCGATATAATATTGATCTTTTGATCTAATTTTTAAATAGTGTAATAATTTCCATCTGGTTGCTGAATTTGAGTGTGATTATTTTTTTTTAAAGTGCTCAAATTTGTTTGCTGTCGCAGTATGTTTTGCAAGTGCAAGTGAAGATCGTGTGATATAATAATTATTTGGAGGCTATAAATATTATATTATATTCATAATATAATAATATTATATTTTTGTATCACACGTCAACGTGTACTGTATAAGTGAACTGGTTTAGTGTATGGTGTTGGTTGTTCATTTTATTTTTCTGTGGTTTATGTTCAGATGAGTTAACGAGTTTGTATGTTAGAAGTGGCTTATTTAGTTGTTATAATTAAATTATAAGTAGAGAATGGATACATGAAATAGCGTTATTAGATATAGATATGTATCATTCAGTATGAAGTTAGAAGTGCTTATTATAGTGAGACTTGTATTACTATTATATGTTGTTAGTGTATATTAATGCAACTGAGAAGATTAGATGATATGTAGATTTATAGTATAGTGGAGAGTAGAGTATGAGTATTTTTTTTCTTTTTTTTATTGATTGTTTAATATCGATTAACTTTTAATATTAGTAGTGGAAAATATGTTCTCTATATATATATTTTGATTCTCTCAAAATAATTCTCAAGATTTGCCTCAACATATTTTAACAAAGAATAATTGATTATATTGTTTTTGGCTGTTAATATTTTAATTTTATATTTCAACTCAATCTAATATATTTAATCCTTCTAATTCTAATATATAATTATTTAAATATACAACGTGTCTACATTTAATTAATACTTCTTAGAAACCAAATTTTATTTATTTTAAGCATTTAATTCATATCATATTCAACTAAGCAAATCAAAATACATGAATATAAGTTTCTCCCTTAACAAAAAAACATTCAATTTAGAGCATTAATTATATATAATTTTAAATTATAATGATAGAAATTATATTTAAATAAAATGCACATACAATATTGTCATTTAAAAATCTATTAATTATATATATATGAAAATTGATTGTTTTATTTTCTCTGAAAACATTTTTTGCTTACTTCGATTTATAAAAATAATACGCTTCATTTTTTTTATTTATTTACTTTTTATTTGATTTAATTAGAAAATTTAAATTATAAATTATATTAATTATATATTATATATACATGTGTGTGTGAATTATTTAATATTTTAGATTATATATTATTTAATTATTAAAAGGTGAAATTACAATGATTAAAAAAATTGTGTTAAAGCTCTCTTTCTATTCAGAGATTTTATTTTAATAAAACATATTTAATATATTATTAATTAGTTGTTATATTATCAGTATATGCTACTAGTTAATATTTAATTAAACAAATTTATATTTTTTATCAATATTTAAATTTTATATTATTTAATATTATTTTAATAATTTTTTATTTTATATAGTTAATCTTAATTTTTAATTATTATTTATAATTGATAAAAATTTAATTCATAATGATATTTAATTAATTACTATTATTTGTTGGTTTTATACTATATATTTTTATTTATATATATATATTAAATTCTTTCTCATATTATTATATATAATTATTTAATATATATTATATTTTCAATTTGATTAAATAATAAAAATAAATAACTTAATTGCTTTTTAAATATTTGTATTAGCATAAAAAAAAGGAAACTTGAACATAATTATTATATAATATATTAATATAAAATTCAACATTTGTTATTACTGTGTATTATTGATTAATAATTTATATTAAAAACCTCATTCAAGAAAATAACATAGGAAAATTATTCCCTTTTATTATTAAATAAAACTTTTATGAAAGTGTTCTTTAAAGATGGTCTGAGTGATGTTGTCAGAATATACATATTTTGTTACAAACCAAATGAAATGATCGATGATATGATTTTGTTGAGTATAAAATAATGTTATTTGATAACTCTTTGATTTATCAAAATTATTATTTATTAAAATGCATTATATCAATTTCCGATATTCATTTTTTTTTTGCTAATTTTTCATTTTATTTTATTTATTTTATTTTCACTTATATAAAACATACTTATAGCACACGTGTTAACATGCATTTAATGTGATTTTCTATTGGATGGAATTGAATGTGAATAGTTTTGTATTAATACTTATAATATTATATAATTTTTAAATTTATTCTTATTTCTATTACTATCACTGTGAGATTCTCTCAAGTCTCTCAATCTCTCTCGTCTACTTATTCTTAATTTAATTATTATTATGTGTTAAATACTTTATTATTTCTTGTACCACTTTCTAATGATTTATACAAATATCTTTGGCTGTATTTTGCAATTTTATAATTTGCAATCCTTTCTAGAATAAAAATATGCCATGAAATAGTAGTGCCATTGGAGACCTCTGGTTTGTTCTATTAGTTAAAGGATTTTATTATATCATATGAGGTTCCATAGGCTAAAAATTTTAACATTGCATTAAGTTTAGATGGTAGTTTTTTATTAACAATTATATAAAATTATTAATTTTCTTAAAACAGTCGAGTATTTTTTAAATATTGTTAATTGTTATCTAAATTTGTATAACTTTAAGTATTAATCAGTAGTATGTAATATTGTGCGAGAGCAGAAAAAAGCTAATAACTAGAGCTCGTTTTCTCTCCTATCCTATAGAATGTGTTGTCACTCTTGGTAGAAGAGTCGGCATTTATATACTTATATTAATATACTGCTCTCCACTCAATAAATTTCTCTTATGTCTGACTATACTGCGAGTCTTCGATAAGCCAATATCTCTCTCGCACACCAGAAACCCTCCTCACGTGTGATGTACAGATCTCCACATAGTCCTTAAATAATAAATCTTCTGAGTGCACATACATTCAATATAGCTGAGAAATATATAAATGTCAGAATTACATATAGTGTTTATATTTATACTCTCGATATTACAACTGATACTGTTCTTCATATGGGACTAAATGTATATTTATTTACTGTTTATATATAAAATAAGATTAAACGGATACTAAATCTGAGCGCCTCCAAGATTAATCGTCTATCTTTTTAGAGTATTATAGTAACTATATTAGTCCTAAGATGCCCCTTCTTGAGTGCGACTTAACTATTCTCAATTAAAAATTAATGAATATGCTATAAAACGTATAAATTACGCAATATTGAGAGTGAGAGTGAGACTAATACTTTTAGTGTTAATTATACAGACCTACAAAGTTATCCACACTCAGAACGAATGATAAAATGTAAATATGAGAGTATACATCTCTATATATTGAGATATTCGTGTTTATTATGCATATACTCACATTGCGTACATTTTAATACATTTTATATCTGACCTCATCCACACAGGACCACTCCCTACTATGCTACTTATTTTGCTCTAATTATTTTTTGTTACTCACTCTATTGCACTTCTTCTCTTTTATCTTTTTATTCAGCTCTTTACCCACAAATATATTATATATATTATTATATATATAATATACTTGTTGGATGCTTACTTCTTTCCTGAAGCCACTTCTTAATATTTGTGGATGTTCCTTAATCTTCATATACTGTTTTACTTTAGCCTGATATATTCACATCTCTTCTCTTAAGGCCAACGTCTTTCGTCCAACTCACTTATAAGGGAAATGCTTAGGCATGAGAGGTGGGTTAGGGTTTTGTTCATTTGTTTTTTATGCTACCCCGTCATAAGCTTTATTGGCAGCTCTAGTTACCTAATAGGACTTACTAGGTAACTTGACACTCCTACCCTAAAAAAAAATTTTCGAGAACAAGCCACAACTACTAAACAGCATTTTTTATTTCCTTGTGTGATTATGCTCTTCTCAAAATTCTTAATATATATTAATAATATTATATATATTATATATATAATATATATATTATATATATATATAATTTATATATAATATATATTAATTTGCAAAATAATTATATATAGTATATATATATATATATTAATATAATTATATATATATATATATTATTATATATTATATTATAATATATATATATTATAATAATATATATATAATATATATTTAATATAATATATATATATTATAGTATATCATTAATATATTAATATATAATAATATATATATATAATTTTTATGTTCACAGGTATCGTTGTGTTAGAAGATAAGAAGATCGATACTTTAAAAATCTGATTGTCCGAAAATAGCTCGTTATTTCTGTATAATTTTTACTTATGTATAGGATTCAAAAATAAAAAAAAAAAATTAGACTTTATAAAAGTTATTCTTTGTCTCGCTATAGAAGGATAATTATCGGAATTTTATTAAAATTGTTATTTATTATATTTAATTTATTTTTCCTATTGTATTTAATCTTCCTATGCATTGTTGTATTATGTCTATTTTTTTTATTATTATGTAAATTAATTATTTATTTGATTTTTTAAATATTGTCATATTTTTTTTTTTCTATATTTATTTTTATATCTTATATAATATTTCAATCATCCTAATTAATAGTAGCTAATATATATATAATATATTATAGTATAGTATATATATAATATATATATATATATATATATATATAATATAATATATATATATATATATATATTAATATAATATAATTATAATATATATATATTATAATATATAATATTTTATATATATATATATATAATATATAATTAACTCATTGATATTTAATATAATATATTTTTAATTTATATAATATATATATATAATAATATTATAATATATATATATAATAATATAATAATGAAAGATATAAACCTAATAGCCTACACTACCTCAATTACTATATCAACTATAAGTATATAAACGTAGCCTCAGCCACTGTCCCTCATTAAGAAAAGTATAGGTCCTCTGACTACTATATATATATATAATATATATATATATATATGATAAGTAGAGGTATATAGATGTTAAATATTGCGTATTAATTTGAAATTTTCAAAATGATTGAAATAAAAATAGACAGAGTTGACAGAACATTAAAAAAATTATTATATGAAGAGTAAGACAACGATTTATGATAAAAAAGGTTTGGGGCTAAGTTCCCGATGGTCCCTATTTATAAAGTATATAGGTTTTATCAATCGTACTCACTAGTGATTATAATTTCAATTAGTCAGTATTGAGAAAATTATAAATAGATTATGAAATTTTAAGGATGTAAATTTTTATACTCATGCTGGCATTGACTAAATATTCCAAGTACAGTATATATACTTACAAAGGATTTTATAAAGATCATACTTGTTAATTCTCCTTAGTTCACTTGTTCTATTTACTATTATTTAAAGATTAATAGATGTTCAGGCTCGATTAGATTAAGTTTATATTACGTTAGTATTTAGTAATTAATACTTTAAAAATGGATAATGTTATAATGTTAGTATTTAATAGTGACTATAAAGTCTAATGATGACAACCTATTAAATCATTTAACGCATCGCTTATTGCTTTTCAAAATTGTTTATTTGAAGAAACTTCTTAATATGATATATATATATATATAGTGTATATATTCCTTATAGCTGACATTAAGTTGAGCAGGTTAGATAAAATATCGAATTGTTAGGTTAATTAAGGTTAGGTCATGCTAGATAAGGTTGCATCACGCTAAGTCAGCTTATCCTTTCATGATTAGTGAGTTCTATTTCATATATATATATGCAGATTTTCATTCGAACAATCATCAAAAGTTTGTAAACATGAAAATCATCTAATTTCTTTTATGCGAAAATGGCAGCTGTCTCTAAAACATTAATTGATATATGATCCAAATTACTTCAATTTCACGTTCTCACTTCAAAACTTAAAAAGTATGGTTGATGGTTTGAAAATTGGTTTAAGATTACTCGATGGTAAATAATAACTATGTGCGGTTGTCGGGATTTAAGATTTGCTGGTCTAGTCGCCGTAAGCCAAAGTTCTAAACTCCGGTCCGACTCTCCTCTCCACTCTCCCCTCTCCTCCTCAAACTTCTCCCAAAGTTGCAATCTCTCCTACTTCCACACACTTCATGCAAACCGTAAAGTAAACTATAACATCTTCCGCATTTATAAATCAAAAAATTCTCAGAACCTTTTTGGACTGATCTTTGGAATAAGTTCGCTCTTTTCATCTTTCACTTTCATTAATATATTTCCTTTTCAATTGATTCATCTGTTTTTTTTTCATTTAAAAATTTCATTCGTTTTTTACTATTTCAAAATCCATCCTGTTAGCCAATCCTGTTAAACGATGTTTTCCAAAAACTTCTAGACTCTCCCTCATCTTAATAATACTGCCCTCAACGAATATTATTATTATTATTATTATTATTATTATTATTATTATTATTATTTTATTATTATTATTATTATTATTATTTATTATTATTATTATTATTATTATTATTATTATTATTATTATTATTATTATTATTATTATTATTATTATTATTATTATTATTATTATTATTATTATTATTATTATTATTATTATTATTCAAATTAATGCAACCTAAACAGAATAATTTTTTAGATTTTTCAGAGTTATTTTAAATAATCAAATTAATAAATAATGTATATGTAACCATTGGAACTATTATTATATATATATATATATATTATATACTATTTATATATCTATATTATAAATAGTATTATATATACATATATCAATTAATTATTATAAAATGCCTTATTAGTTTCATCTACATATATTTTTTCACATTTAAATTTGAAAATTCCGTTGATTTAGACATATTTCTCCAAATTCCATTTCATAATATTATAATGTACTTAAATTTTAATAGGAAGCATGGAAAAAACTAATAGGTTAGTACTGCCGAGATAGGAATAGGAAAAAAAGCAAGCAAATATAAATTTGGTACTTAGATATCACTTATCTGAAATAATAATCATCACATGAATAATAATGCTGCTCCACTCAAGGAGTATTTATCCCATTATGTTTTTCTACCTAGAAAGCTTTATTTACCCACTTCTTTTAAATAGAGTGATATCGAATAAACTAAAAAAAAAAAAAATTAATTTTTTTTTTTTTTTTTTTTTTATTTTTTTTTTTTTTTTTTTTTTTTTTTATATTTTGAGAAAATCATGAAAACCCTCCATAAAAATATATATATGTGTGTATAATGAAATATATTATATAATTGAGTGGTAGTAAAAATTGTTCGGTTAGGACAAGCCTCAGGTTCCGTGGGATATAAATAAGGAACTGTGTGTCTCAGACGAGACGCGCTTAGTGTGAACTCTAAAATAATGGGACAAGTAGTATCAGTTGAAAAGAGTAACACAAGAGTTATAATATAAATTATTGGATGTAACAACTAATCATGTATACGACATAATTCTTATAACTAATGGAACTATATCGTTCTTTCTAATCATTAGTAGCGTAAATCTTGTTTCCATTCTTCTTTCTTTACTATCACAATGCTTCTTAACTTATGCCTTGCGTTTTTGCTATTACAATATATATTCTTCTTTCTAATCTTTAGCGTTACGCTTTCTTCTCGACCTTATCTTCACATACTTTTAACTAATGATTCATTCTATCATACTCCTTCTTCTCTTTATCTCTATCTATTTATCTAATATTCCTCTCACTCTTAATAATTATATTACCCTCTATTGCGTGATAACCAACTCATATGAACACTCTTTAATATATCATTGCTAACTTATTTATATGTGAATCTACTATTGACATACATCTCAAATAGTTGCTCAAGATATTACTAGGATATCTGATCAGAATTATCATTATTTTTTCGATAATCGTCTTATTATTTATATTTTATATCATTTTCAGTTCCTCACATATTTAATAGTAACTTATAATAAAAATCACTTACTCCTCAAATCATTTTCCCATATATTCCCAAATTAATTTTTCCCAAATTTTTCCATTCCAAAATATATCCAAATTTTTATCCCAATTCTAAAATTTCGGTATTACAGTTATAAATTTTGTATAAGTTAATACACAGAAAATTCTGTTATAGTTTAATACATTAACAAACTTATAATCATATCATCACGATTGACATTGTAAATCCAGGTTCTGCATTATTTCAACTATAAACATCCAAATATTAAATATACATTTGAAATGTACAAAGACAATTTTTTATATTATAATAACAACATGTTGAGCAATACTAGCTTCATTAACCCTATCATTCTGATATTATCCAATTTCAATAATAAGCCAGTCACTCGATTTAACTCTTAAAAAAAAATATCGATTCTTTTTAAGAATTCTCCCGTATTTAATCTCAACAACTATACCAAGTTTCCTTAATTATAATTATATTTATTAATTTATTAAATTATTTTATTTAAGTTATATTATTATTTATTATTATTAATTAATTATTTTAATTTAATTAAATTATTATTATAATTTAATTATTATTATATTATTTAATTATTTATTATTATTATTAATATATTATTTTAAAATTTATAATTTAATTATTATTAATTTTTTAAATTAATATTTAAATTTAATTAATATTAACATTTTGAACCAATATTTAATTTAGTATTAAATTTAATATTTTAAATCATTATTAATTATATTATTATAATATTATATTATAATTTTAACTCTATTAATTTATATTATCTAATTTATATTATATTAAATATTATCATATTATTTTATATATTATATTATTTAATTATTATTATTATTATTATTATATAGTATATTATATATGATATATTTTTAATATTAATTAATTAATTAATTTATTATTATTTATATGTTAATTATTATATATTATTTTATTATTATTATTAATTATTAAAATACATTTATATAATTATTTTATTTTTTTATATATATTCTTATTATTATATTATTATTATTATTATTTTATTTATTATATTTATATATTATATTAATTATATATTTATATATTATTATTTATTATTATGTAAGCCTTACAGCTTACGAGAAATAAGCAAGGCTATCGGGTCAGGGTCCAAAACTGAGTAAGCCTATATACTTGCAAATTCTCATAATCTACAGAAAGCAAATTGATTAAAAATACTCGAGAAAGACAGAGTAAGAGAGTGAATAGAGAAAAGACACGCATGTTACAAGAAGGCATATAGACATATTGTAACGTTAATCGGCTATTCCTCTTCTTACATCTTACTCTCTCCTTCAATCTCTCTCTCTCTGTCTCTCTTCTCTCACTCTCCAGCTTCTCCAAACTTTATCAGTATCATATAACTTGGTAAATTTATATATATATATTAAAATATAAATATATAGATATAGTATATAATAGATCACAAGGTAATAATTATTTTCATTATAACAAAATATTTATTATTACAACCTATAATCTACAATATTCAAAAAATACAAAAGTATACAGATTATAAAAAATCCAATATTCATGTATGCTAAAGTAACAAAGTATTTTATAAAGATACACAAAGCATTTAGGTAGCATTTATCTTTATCTATTATTTTCGAAGTCATAGAATAACTTAATATAAACTTTATTTCTTTGAGTAGTTATAAAAATAAAATATAACGATTTTCAAATTAAAAATAAATTTAAAATGAAATACATAGTACCACATTCCTTCTAACCTGGTATTTGTAAGGTATAAACAAATAGTGCTTTCATATATCACAATATATAATAAATTAAATAAATATAAATATATAATTATATAATAATAATAATAATATAAATATAATAAATAATTAAATTATATAATAATATTATATAATATAATAATAATTATAACAATATATATATTAATAATAATAAATATAATATCTAATTGAATTACTTATATAATTAAATCAATTAAAATAATTAATAGAAGATAGAATTATTAATAATAATAATTATATTAATAATAATAATTTAATAATTTAATTATATAATGAATATAAAATATAAATTAAAATTAATAAAAATAAATATATTAAGTTATAATAATTAATACTAATATTATATAATAATTATATTATAATAATATTATTATAATAATAATATTAATATATATTAAAAATATAATAATATAATTATAATATAATTATAATATAATAATATTAAATAATATATAATATAATTTATTCATTCTAATATTAATTTAGTTATATATTACTATAATAATTAATGAGGTAATGTTACACGTGATACTATGTACAATTAAATGACTGTATTTAAGAAAGTGTGAGGAAAAAGAAGGAAAAAGTAAATAATGATTATTCTTAGATTATTCTGAAATAAATATTTGTATCTTAGGTGCTACTATGTAATTAATAACTAATGTATAAATAATAAGCTATACTCTCACTCACAGGGATTATTTTACCCTACTTCAGTTATTTTCATAGTCTATCTAAATTATATATATTTATTCACTATACTCTTGTCTAAGGAATTTAAAAAAAGGACAATTGAGTAACAGTTATGAGATATATTTAGTTTTTCATTTGTTTGCATGTGTGTGTGTTGTGTTTTTATTTGAGGAGCAGCTAATAGAGAGTTCCAGTCCACTGTCGAACAACAACGATAATAAGGCTCCTCGGAATCACAGATAGAAGTTACCGGTGAACGAGTTCGGGACCGTGATAAATATGGTATAGATAGCGTGAATTCATTACACCTCTTCGTCTTGCTTTAGTTACGTGTAATATATACACACTACAAGGACAGTGATAACAAGCGTATAATATAATGCTAGGCTGTACATGAGCAATATTAAAGGATTTACGAGAAATTGGTAAAGGTAATCACTCATTTTTACTTCTCTACTGAATCTATTTTATACATTATTACCAAAATATAAGTAAAGGAATTATATACATTTACATAGAGTAGTATAGACCTACAAGTGACTGATTACATAATGAAGAAGTGACTCATGAAGAACTAAAGGCTAGACCGAAGCAGCTCTATATAAGGCCTAATATAATTTATAAATTTTAATACCTAGTACATATACGATTAAATACCTAAAGCATTACCAATTCTATATAACTAAATATGTACCTTATAAAAACCAACTCTCAATATAACATACTATATAAATATACTAACCTTACCTTACTCATATAATTATATATACATAATATTTAATATATATGAGTTTATTATAATATATAGATATTTATATTAATATTATACTATTAATACATAGGTTTTTATATAAATATAAACTCATCCTTACACTTTCAACCATACAATATACACAATAATTACAATATAATGAAGATCATATATAGATATTATAAGAGATGTCAACTACTCGATATTAAGTGTACGATACTATACAAACATAAATATTAATAATAGTCTATTAGATTTATCAGGAAAAACAAAGATTAGTGACAAGTAATAAATGTATCTTATTAATATAATAGCTATCATATATACACCTAATTACAAACTCAAACAATCTACTTCAAATTTAATAAACACCTTTTTACAGTAAATAACAATTTCATATATCTTAACTATAAAAAGGAAATTAGGAATATGCTATAAAATAGCTTGGTTATGAATGTTTATTAGTTTTATATTATATAATATATATAATATATATAAAAATATATATATATTCAATATATACAATATAAATATACTATATAGTATTTATAATATTTTAATATTATATGTAATATTATAAAATTTATTAGGAGTATTAAACTTATCATATATAATGCATAATTTAAGTATTTAAAATATTATTGTTGAAAACATTATTTATTATTTACCTTATGGCTTTATCTTTAAGCTAAGCTCATTATAAATTTTTTGATTTGAACGTCGGATTTTTACTTTAATATATATAAAAAAAAAAAGTTATTATTATTTGGCTCAATATTATGCGTTCAAAGATTATTTATGTATATGTTCATGCAGCTTGTCTCACAAGTACTCTTCTTCGAGTACGGCATAGCTATTTAATGAGTTGTAATTCTACAAAACAAATGGTATATACTATGGAGCTTAACACAGGGCCAAGAGCCATTCTATGTTGAATAGTGGGATTGAAGCTTCTATATTTTTCTTTTTATATCTCCTGTCTCTACTCTTGTTATGAAAATTCTCTTTAGTCTCTTTTCTTAATCTTTTTAAATTTACTAAATGGAACACTCTTATAATCTAGAGAGTATTAAACGTGCACAAAGGATGCGACTACGAAAGTCGGCTGGTGCGTCTTCTGGATCTTCTCACACGTTGGGTACGTACCTGAGGGAGATAGGACTACTCTCAACCCCTCCGTGAGGATATCGGATTACTCTTGTATACCACGCGTCGATTAGGATTTGCGTTTTTGTGAATAGGTTGTGATCAGGAATTCGTGTCAACCTCATCACCATACCTGTAGTATAATATGACTAATTCTTGTCTCTACTGATCCCCGTCGGTCACTTTCGTAACCGCACCTAGAATATGAGAAACAATTAAACTATATTGATAATTCGTCATAGAAAAAAAAAAAACATGAAATAAAAATTATTTCACACTCACAATTGAAATGTTAAGTAGACTCACACGAAGCCGACGGTACGGACAAAGTTATGCGGTGGGAGTTACTATTCTACTATCCGGGATAGCTGTATACTTGCGTACCAGCACACACACAACACGAGCAAAAACCCCCAACAACCACCCAAAGACCACACAACACGAGCGACACGACTACGCGAACACGACCAACACCCGCGAGCAACGCGGACGCGCATATAGTCCCCCAGCACATCACACTCCACCGGACGACAGCACCAACAGACCCAGACTCACTGCACACCCATTCACTTTGAGCTAGTTTACCCTAGGGTAATCCTTTATTATTATTAAAAAATATAAAATATATTACTTCAAAAAAAAAATAATACATAAAAAAGTTATATAAATTCATAAACTATTATAGTAATTTTCGGCTGATTCCATAATATATATATATTTATTTACTCTGTTAGAGACCTGCTATTCTCTAGCTACATTTAACTGTGAAGCATTATTAAATAAAAATACTTAGGACGATATCTAATATTAATATATATATAATATTAATATAATATATATTATAATTAATATATATATATATTAATATATATAGATATATATATATATTTATATATATATATATTATATAAATATTGTATTAAGATATAGCGTATGAGTTAGGTTACTAGTTATTTTACACAGGTATATATGCTTTATAGTTACGATTATTAGATTGGGTAAAAGAATTAGGTTGTATTATTATTATTTTAATGAATTTTGTACCTTTTAAGTAACTTTTATTTATTTATATGTATGTCTGATCATTCTATTCCTAGACGTAAATATATTTCAAATATATTGATAGTATAATAAGACTTTTTTTATCTATTCTAATAAAAATAATTTTCTCTATCTATTTTGGTTTTCTTTCTAAAAAATATATATATAAAACTAAATAAAATTTTATATTAACGGAAGAAATTTATATCTCACCCAATGGCTTAGCCATATAAATTACGCTAAAAATACGTATCAGATATGTTATAGCAAATCTCAGAGTCTACTTTTAAGTCATTTATCTTTAAGAAGCTAAGCGCCTAATAATAACATACAACAATTTATAAAATTCTAATTCTCGTTCACATCTCTTACACTAGTCTATTTACTTCTTTAGAGGATCTTCTTATCCTTAAGCGTTTGAATTAAAACCTCCTCTCAGTTTCTCGCTTATCCTCTTCATCTCTCTCTCTTATCTATATACTCTCTATACTCTCTCTCTCTCTCTCTTTCTTCTCTCTCTTCTCTCATCCTCATTCTCTCTCTAATAATATTGATGAAACTAAAATGAAAAAATATAAATTATAAATCTTATTTCGCTATATATATAAAGGTATATATATAAAGAGTAATAATACGTATAGAGGGAGAGCAACCCTGTAGAGTTAAGTATGGTGAGCTTATTATCATGGTTATATATTATTTATCTAGATAGCATGCAAATAGCATGTTTATATGCATAGGTAATGTAAGGCACCTATTTTAAGATGTATATTATAGCGTGCTCGTGCCGTTATCCTCACTCTTATCACTGCTGCTTGCCAGCTGAACTGTGCTCTATACTGATATCTGTAGTTTCCTTCCTATCTAATCCTGTCAAGCGAAAAATACTATATTATAGACTAACGATTTATACTCTTAATAGAGATGAACTATACGAGTTAAGAGGTTGGGCTTCAGTTCTGCCCTTCTCATCTGAATATAGTGATAAATATAAAATATATATGCCAATTATAAAATAGAAAAAAACAACTAAGTAGAAGTATTTTTTTAGACTTTACGGTGAATATCGTTTATATGAGTACCAATGGATGTTAAAATATAAGGAAGGATACTTAGATCTTAATATATATTGAGTAGTAATATATAATATATATATAAATTATATATATATATTAATATTAACTGTTATATTGATATATATATATATTAATATATATCATATAAGAATAAATATATATATATATATATATATATTAATATATATTATTATAATATATTATTTATATATATATATTAATATTAATATATATATATTAATTACATATATATATATATAATTATAATATAAATTATATTAATATTATTAGATATTAATAATATATATATATATATATTAAATATATTATATATATATATATATATAATATATTAATATTAATATATATTAATATATATATATAATAGTATAGTATATAAGTATATATTAGATATATATAAGATATATATATATTTATATATATATTATATATTAATATATTATTAATATATATATATATATTATATTTATATATATATAATATTAATATATATATATATATTAATATTATATATAATATATATATTATTAATTATATTAATTAATATGATATAATATTAATATTATATATAATATATATAATATAATTAATATATATTAATGTCGAAAATTTTAAGAAAAAGATACTCTCTATGATAAATAAATAACTAGAGCTATGAATTAAAAGAGAGTAAATGTCGTGGATAGAGTATAACAAGAGTTAGTAATGTAAAAATTTATGGTATAAGATATATGTGTCATAAATACCCCCATAATTAAATTATATGTAGAAAATATATAATAAAAATTAAATACTGTGAGCCTAACACCGGGAAATAAGAAAAGGCTCACGTGAGCAGCATTAAGTGGTACTGATAACAAGTATAATTAAATAATGACTTATAAAATAATGTAAATGAGATTCTTTTATAGGTAAAATAGAAAAAGACGAGGAGGTAGAGAGTGTAAGGATAAAGAGGGTGTGAGTATAGTAGCTAGAAGAGATAAATAAATCATATTTAAGATAAATTATAAGAAGTGAATAGAGAATAAGAAGAAACACAATGAGAAGTAAGCTTAATTACAGTATTTATAAAGGCCGATCACACTCTATTTGGAGTGATAGAAGTAGAAACTTATATAATATATATGTACACGAAGTATATTACCCTGTGAAGTGAACTTCTATGATTCCTAAGAAAATTAAGAGAAAGAAGAGAATCTGATGTAATACGGACCAGTTATTGTGTTGCTGTCAGGAAGCATAGTTGAGCGGAGAACTGTATATTTTGAATAAACTGATACACATAGTAATTTATATAGGAAACAATAATAAGGACATAACGCGATATACGTAAGATATTCAACAAGAGGGAGGATGGTTGGAGGAATCACTCGATGCGTGAAGATCATAAACTACAGTTAAGATTTAAGATCGTGAATAATTTGCAGTGACTAATAGTGGTTATATTTATAATAAAATTTTAAATACGTTTAATATATTTGATGAGATAGTATGACTCGATGTAGGGTAATAAAGATACTCATTATTCTAGTACAGACTGAAAATAGAGTCGTGTACTAATTAATTAATTATTATAAATGAATTCTATATTATTAGAAATACTATATTGGAACAATATAAAATAATATTGCGAGACAATTAGGAGTGCGAGGGAATATTATGCGACGCTAAAAAAGTGAAAACCGAGCAAATCAACCAAATAATGTGTCCCAAATTTTAATTATATGGAAGAAAAGGGGTTTAAAATAGCTAATTGTAAGTGGATATTAATATGGATGTGGTATATTATCTACTTGTAATTTAACCGTCATAAGACATAAATTATATTAATGTGAGTAGTATATAATTATCTTGTAGAAAAGTAAATCATGTAAGGGAAAATGAATTTAGTAGAGATGAGTTAAAGCATTTGTTATTATTATTTATATTGAAAATTAGTGTCCACTTATATAATTAATAACTCTAATCACTGGATACTCTAATTAACAGATTATGGATTAATTATCTATGTAATAATAAATTTAGGGGTGCTGCAGATAAGATAGAGTGTTTAGAGTGTAAAAAGTAATAATAATATTTATCAGATTATTAATAATTAATATCATAAACGATTATAATATATTCATTTTTGATTTATTAGAATTTGATATTATCATTCTATTATTATTATTATTATTTTATTATTTTGAACTCTTATTATATCTATGTAAGTTGAATTAATAATTATTTTGTTGGAATATTTATGCGATATAAGAGTTGAATATAAATTTGTATGTTCATCTATGTATATATAGTTATTATCTTAATTATTATTATTATTATTATTTATTAGTGTGGAATTTATATATAGTGATATATATAAATTGAATTATAAAGGGATACGTTATTTATGTATTAATATAGTTTATAATTTTGATATAATTATAATATATAATAGTAAACATCATAATTGGATTTTATGATATAGAGTGTGAATTACATAATCTATAAATAGTAAATATCTCAATTTAAAATCTACTCTTATTCACTTATAATGTGTTTATTTGTATATTTTTATTTGAGTATACTACTTGTATATACTTCTGATTTATACATGTGATAATTGATTAGTGTTAGTGTATTGGTATTGTAAGTATCATTTATTTGGATTATTCTCATGGTTATTTTATAGCTTTGAAACCTCAAGTTTGTGTGTTTTTACAAAATCTGTGAATTTGTAAATTTGAGATCTCACTATAGCATGAAGAATTCATTATATATGCAAGATTGTGTTTAGATTGGTGATGTTGAGACACTCGAGAGAGAGACTTAAATATTAGTCATTAATATTAAAGGAAGAAGTTATCTATCATAAAACCATGATATATATTATATATGTGTTTTTAGGGATGCATTGGACGATAAGAGAAGGTATATCATTAATATTTCGAGTACGTGGACTGAAGATCTTATAAGGGAGATATATTTTAAGGACCACGTTAATAATGTATATGGCGATTTGAGTGATGATTTTTTTATATCGAGAGAGAGTTTGTAGCACACGATGGCTCGAAGTGCATAGAACTTAACATTCTATCTAACTCTTGATATATATTATTATGACGTCACTATTTAAGTTAAAGACTCATGGGCTCATCAATGTTATGCAGTGAAAGAAAAACCTAAACTTCCCTGACATAAATACATAGAAAAAGAGTAAAACTTAATTTCCTAAATTGTGGTATTTACACACGACAAACAATTTGGCGTACTATAGAGTAATTATTACCATAATGTTGTTGTTCAACTAATATCCCAATGGATTGATTCTGTCATACGACTACTAATTATGTGTACAGTAGGAAGCATACAAAAGTAAACATGGCAAAACTGTGCTCTAGAGCACACATAGATCTCTCTATACTATAATTATATATGGTAATTCACCTATATAGGAGTATGAGCACGAAGGAAGTGGCGGGACATTGACGAACCAACATAAAATACTTTATATTATTTAGAGAGGGCTCAACCTTGTGTATGGTTTTACAACTAATCATCTGTTATATAAGTGAGAGGGAATTATTGTCATTACTTTCACTACTCTCTGCTTGCGCAACATTACAAAGATAAACCCAATGTGAGAAAGAGAATAGTGAAGGGCAAGGTTCGTTAGCACTCATCCTATAAGAGAGATAGAAGTGAGAATGACAAAACACAGAGTCAAAGAACAAAGTAGGAGGTGGAGGAGATCACACGAATCACCTGGGTGGAAAGAGACGAAGAACGTCGAGTTAGAAAGAGTATATGAGATCGATCAATATCGAATTTGTAGTTAGTGTGATTTTTCTAAGGACAAGCACCGAAAAAACACGAAGAGTATCGTATTGAGATAAGATTTATTATATCGAAAGGTCTTTAAAGTTATAGTATATCACTATATTTATTTTTGACTTAGCCTTATTTCCTATTCACTCTTTACGGCGCTTACCACTTAGTTTTCAAATCTATCACGCTTATAAATTAGTTACTAATTAAAATATGAATTATAATATTATGTAGTAATAAAGCGTGTAAATAACGTATAATAATTTTCAAATTTAAATGTGAGGAAAACAGAGTAGTAATTAGTAGGTATTAGAGTCTTCATTTGCAAATATATTAATATATATTGATATATATATATAATATATATAT